>JAODAL010008402.1:0-117940 GCA_025379985.1 Phyllomedusa bahiana | reverse complement strand
ACTGTCCGTGTTTTTTTTTGAGTGGATATGCTCTTCAAGTGCTCCTGTGCATCCCCCCATTAAAGAAACTCCTGTAGGGTCCATGCTTCACTCCTAAAATCACTTATTCTTGAACAATTTCTTCTGGTTCGAAGGTATTGACCCTTAGCAATACCACATTTGAGGCTTAAAGGATGGTGGCTCTCCCAACGTAACAGATTATTAGTTGCTGTTGGTTTTCGGTAAATGCTCATTTTAATATTACCACTATCATCTTTGGTGATCAATACATCTATGAAAGGTAATGCATTCATCTGGAATTCATAAGTAAAGCATAGTCCTATTTAGTTGATGTTAAGGCGTGCCACAAAAGCCACAGATGATTCCCTGGTTCCTTCCCAGAGGATAAAGATATCATCAATGTACCGCCCCAAGAAAAGTAGCGGGGGGTGAGAGGGGCATTTATCATCCTCTGGTTGGAAGAATAGAGTAGCCTCACCACCCCAGGAACAAATTTTCAAATTTGGGAGCACAAGGGCTCTCCATAGCTGTGCCCCTGAGCTGGTGGAAGGTTTGGAGATTGAACACAAAATTCTTGCTTAAGTACAACCCCTTTTTTGGGTTTTTTAGGGCAATGTTGTGATGTGGTCCCCCGTCTGGAATGTGCTGAAAGGGCCCTCCACATAAGAGTGCCAAGTGGGCAGAAAGTAAACACATGCCCTTTTCCCCTTTTTTAAAAAAATCTGCAGTTTCCCGAATATATGAAGCAGACTTACTACAAAGTCCTGCAAAATTCAATCTATATAGATCCCCACATTCTGAGAGATGGATCTTGAGGAAGTATTGTGTAACAATTCCTGTCTTTCAACAAGTTATTGCACATTTCTACATAGTTGTTGTAATTCATGACAACTATGTTGGTCACTTTTTCGGATGGCTTTATAATGAAAGACCAATTCTTCAATAGAACCAAAGCTCTCACTTTATCTTTAGGTGAATTATTATGAAAGTGTACCCTAGTCCTATTAATCACTCTGACTTTTGACACGAATGAAAAGGTCAATTTCGGGGATATGAAAGCAGGCAGGCATTCTCATACTCTTAGCTCTAAGGTCTGTATATGCTGGAGAATTTTCACCTTCCTCTAGTTAGGATGCTAAAGTACAGACTCCATCAAGGTCATCATCACTTATACCCAATTCAAGACATACCTGATGATATTTGTTTTTTAAAAACTTATGCCATTTTAATTTGAGGGGATACAGATGAGAATCCTTAATCCAAGCAAATCCCAGACACATTGATTATCTGATTGTGATCAATACTCAAAGATTGGGTCTCTTCCTCAGATCGAAGGAGGGCCCTCCCTTGCCCCCCTCTCTAAAAAAGAGGAATCTGACAGGGAGGAGACAGAGGAGGAGGGAGAGATATTGTGCATTTATTCCCCCATTGTGGTACGATTTGTTGCTGTATCCCATCTTCGAATACCCCTGTCTCTATTTCTACCCCTAAAACAGTTCCTGTTCTTAGTATTAGAGGGTTTATTGGACGCTGTGGCTGACACTTCAATGTCTGAGGATATAATATCCTCAGTCAGATGAGTATTAGACCTCAATAATTGGTATGCCTTCCCTTCCTTAAACTCCTGCGAGTCCTTTGTATACTGCTTATGCTTCCAATTTTAAGTGCTGTTTGATATCAGGATTGCCCTTGAACATGAGAGCCTGTTCAATCAGGGTTTAAAGGAACTTGAATTGCATGAGTCAGATAGAGCTATCTATTAGCTCCGTCTATAACCTACCCAGCAACTGTTCAGATTAAACTCTAGGAACTGGTATCACTGTCACACATAGTCCACTGGGCACTAGCCTAGACTTAATGTAATGCTCCAGTGACTGTCCTCCCCAAAGAGATTTAATGTTGGAGCGATAGGCTACGTAAAATTGTTTTAAGATTACTTTGTGGTAAAATGGATCAGCAACCTCACCTTCCATTCACTGTCTGAGAAAACTATCTTAGCATCAGTTCTCCATTTTTCAGTGTCTTTGAGGCCACTGAGAAATCCAGCCATAATTAAACCACTAAAAACCTATATCTGTTGTCAAGGATTCACTACCAATCACTGCATTGAAAAACACTTGACTAAAAGATAACCTTTAATAAATAAATCCGATAAAAAAGAACAAATCGCTCCTATATATATATAAATGACTTCACATAGTTCTATAAATACATATATTCATACAAATATAGAGGAAAATCACATATATGATGTTCAGGAAGAGCCTACTTACGGTTTTACCAGTACCAAAAAATCAGAGGAGCATAGGTCCAATCCTAGGAATGGTAGTCCATACAGGATAAGGAGACAGTCAAGGCCTAAGCTATCCCTACATTTATTCTGCCTACAAAAGTGCGGTAATCACCCCAAAAAACTGGCTTGGGGAAAAGGAAGCAGTCATACTGATGACTTCTGGACATGCGCAGTCTCCTCAGCAGGATGCCGAACGGATTTCAATGGCTGACAGGTAAGTGTTATTGGAAACGTGGGACCTACAGGGCTTTGAAGGAGAAAGAGCAGGTACATCTTTTCCTCCCATTGTCAGAGGATGCCAGAGAGGTGATATCTCACATTAGGGAAGTGGTATAAATCAGTATAGGCATTGTGTTGGGGATTTTTATCCCATTTATTGGACCACCATCCCAAAATGCTTCTTGTTCAGTATATAGTCCCCTGATAAGTCTTCTTATTTTGAAGGGGAAACACAAAGAGACACCTCTGTTTCTTTTATTAATTTTTGAAATATAGAGGTTATCATGTAGGGTTGTAGGGTTATCCTTCATAGTAGAACAGTATTTGTCAGCGCGATTATCCCACTTTTGTTGGCAGGGTGGGTGTAGGGATAGCTTTGGCTTGGCTGTCTCCTTATCCTGCATGGAGTATTATACCTAAGAGTGGACCTATGCTCCTCGTATTTTTTGGTACTGGTGACAAAGGTTACAAAGACATAAGGGAAGGAGATTTAATCTTTAGCAAAAAAATCTACAAGTGCACTGAGGAGTGAAAACAATTGCTTACTAGTAAACAAAAGCTTACCTTTAGAGATAAAGGGCGACATGTCCCACTAGGGCTCCGCCATTTTTTGGGTGAATTTTGCGCCTAAAAACTGTTGACGCCCTATTCTCTATATAAATGAACTGTAGTACACCAAAACTAGGTGTATTATATGCCAAGCATGACACATTTGAATGTGCCTAAAGTAGGCGCATCAAATATGCTAGCAATTATATGCTATGCGCCTGAATTATGCTATGCGCCTAGATTAGGTGCATCCATTTTACTATGCAAGGTAGACAAGGTGCCAGATTTTTGACAGGTGCTTTCATTCAGGCGCACTATACACTCATTTAATGCGCCTTAAAACTGTCTGACATGTTGCCCAAAGAGTCTGCTCAGAATGAGCTCTGTCCATAGTGACGTCACTTTCTGCTTTCAGTCTTATCATGAAAAGAAATATAGACGGTAACCTAGAGAAACCTGTATGCACTCAAAGCAGATAAAATCTCTCTAATATCCTGACATAGATAAAAACAAAAGACTAATTTATTTAAAAAAAGTCTTCAATAACTTGTCCCTACATGTTGAAAGCTAATTTTTCTAGTAAGAAAACCCATTTAAGCTCATGAAACTATTCTTCATTCTTCATTCTTCTTACTTTCCAAACTTTCTATTAGGTTTGTTCATATGTGTAACAGAAATCGACAGTTGATATATCTGCTTGTCCTGAGGCTGATAAATGGATCTGATCCCTAAGAAAAGGGAAGGGTCAGGTCATTGCACAGAAATATTGAAAATGTCACATCTTGCACCCAGTTGTGTGGCTGACTGCTGGTATAGCCCAAGTTGTACCATGTGTAGCAAGATTATATTTGTTGTGAGACATTGTGTGTGAATGCTAGCTCAACATTTACCACAAATGATGGTACATTTTCTAGACTTCATTTTTACAATGACCTATTACTTTTTTGTAGTAGTGGTTTCACATTTTAGCCATGGCTAAGGGATTTCTATGTTTTATGACAGAGAAATCCCTTCCAGTTAGAAATTAATTCCGCATACATTCATATCTGGCTGATAGCAAAGATTATGAGCTTCTGATTTTAAATTTGTTGACAATACATTTTTAATATACTAAGTAAAATTAACCACTGCAGACCAGGATCTGGGCTGTTAGCCTATGAGCTGCATAAAAATATTTACGTTAAACATTACTCTTGATTGTAATGAATGACGTTTACAGATATAATAAAGAAAAATGACATAATTATGTTTATTATGGTTCCAAACTAGAACCATTTTAATTATTTGTATGCTCAGTGTCAGACTGGAGTACCTTACATAGTTACATAGTAAGTACGGCTGAAAAAAGACATATGTCCATCAAGTCCAACCAGAGCCCACCAGAGTCAATTTTGGTGCCCACTCTTCAGCTAAATACAAAAGTAATACATGGCCTCTGTTAATTATGTAATAAAATGGACTTACATTGTCAAAGTCTAAAAGACAACTACATTAAGTAAGAAATGAGCAAGGACTTTTTTCTGCAAGATTAGCAATATATTTAAATCGGCCTATGAAGGAATATATTCACACGTGGTGGATCTGTTGCAGGAATCATTGCAAATAAATTTTATTTCTATCAAATGAATGAAGTTGTTTCTGCAGCAGATAAATGGATTTCTTCACAATCCCTTTAGATGAATAAAAAGTCACAAAAATTTCTGCAACAAATCTGCCACGTTTACCAATTATACTCACACAGTATGGGCGACATATTTTGCACCCAAAAATTTTTGACGCCACTTTCTTGATATAAATGAACTGTAATATACCGAAACTAGGCACATTATATGCCGGACATGACACATTGTAATACGCTCAAAAAGGCGCATTAAATATAGTAGCAATGATACATTGTGCACCTCCATTACGCAATGCACCTATCGAGGTGCATTTTGTACACTTGTAATGATACGTTATTTGCCTCTGTAATACAATGCGCCTCAATAGGTGCATTACATACACGAGCAATGAAACGCTATGCACCTTGATTGTGCAATGCACCTTTTTAGTTTACTATGCAAGGTATACCAGATGCCAGATTTTTGAAAGGATCGTACTTTCAGGTGCACTTTACACTGATTAAATGCACCTAAAAACCTAAAAATACAGGAAAAAAGGAATAATTTTTATATGAGATTTTTTTTATTTATATATTTATTAAACATTTTGCAGTATTTTTTAGTTCCAGTGCAGGACTTGCATGTAAAACATGCAATTATTTAATCACTCACATAATAAATTGTAACACCTATACAAAACTGATAGGCATCCTACTAAAGGGGTGGTTCCACCATAGAATATGATGACACACCACTAGAATATGTCATTAAAGTCTGATAGGTGGGGGTTTCAGTGCAACTATATCAGAAATGGTCCCTGAAAGTCTTGGCTCAGAATGTAGAGCCGATCGCTCTTGAGCACAACTCTCCATTCTGTTCTATTGGAGCTCCCAGTACAGGTGAGCGGTATGTTCAACTGTACTCAGAAGTTCCATAAAAAAGAATGGAGAATCATGTAATCAACACCAAAAAAATTAATCTATCCAGGATTCGTGATTTATATTTCACTGCATAAAGTAACCAAATCCCTTATTCTAAAATATAACTTTTATTAAATAATATGATTAAAAATGATTGGGATATATACAATAATGGCAATTCCAATCGCTAAAGATACTCTTTCCCTATCTTCCTCCCTATTAGACCCTCTTTTTCAGTCAGGGTAGCGTCCCAAAAGAGACGGCCCAACTTCCGATGACTGACCCTAATATGCCTCTAACATGCCCCTATTATATCCATAATGAATCCTATGTAAATTATACTATATTAGTCCCATTAATATTATTTATAGGCTAAAGTGTATTCCTATGTACAAATTCCACTCTTGTTGGTAATCCTTAATTTATACAATAGAAGGTATATATACATTAGGGTTCAGTAGTGGCATTTATATATATTTTGATACAACATTACCCCATGACTGCAATGATTAATAGATATGGAGGGTAAAGAAAATATAAATACGACCTTAAACATCCGTTTTGATGCGTTTCCCACCTCTGTTTTATCGAAGGGTTCCTCAGGGGGGTCTGGAATGATGTCCTTACTTATCAGATAAAGTCCATATAAGCGTTGGCTGCCTGGATGTATGCAGGCAACCATCGCATATATGGACTTTATCTGATAAGTAAGGACGTCATTTGTACATAGGAATACACTTTAGCCTATAAATAATATTAGTGGGACTAATATATAATATATCCCAATCATTTTTAAATCATATTATTTAATAAAAGTTATATTTTAGAATAAGGGATTTGGTAACTTCATGCAGTGAAATAGAGTCATGCACAAGCATGACCAGCCCTCCATTCTGAGCTGAGGTGTATGGATCGGAACACAGTCCATTAGCGCAACATATACATTTTGCCGTATCTCTATGAAGATCATATCTGTAATGATGGGGATAATAAAAATAAGTACTTTTACAATTGGTTGGTATTACCTAAATCATTTAGTATAGCAGATATTAGCTAATCTGTGTGTGTTTAGAGCTGTATCAGCAGCCTGAGGTTCGGGCCACGCACACTTTGCTGTGATTGGCTACCTGATATTTAGTTCAACCCTGATCTGGACATGCCCCCTGTGCAGGACATGCCCCCTGTACTGTGACTGGCTGTCTGCACTCTTTGTGCTCACTCCCCTGAACTGTGTGAAACTGAAACTGGCTGCCTGAGCTTTCTGTGCTAACTGCTGTCTGTGTGTTCTCATTGTCTGCCTCTCACTCCCCTCTGAGCTGTGTAATAAAGGCTGACTGATCTCTCTATGCTCCTCTCACAGTGATAGCTCTATGTGAAGGATCTAGGCAATTACTCTTTAGCTGCCAGATATAACACACCCATATAACACAGCCTTATACACTCTGCTCCTCCACTCATATAACACAGCCTTGTACACTCGGCTCCCCATCTTCTTTCAGGCAGGAGTTAGAGTGATTTGCATTTCTCACATTCGTTTCATCATTTCAGGATGTATTTATAACTGTTTACACAAATGAAGGTGTTCTGGTTACAATGATGGCTTGTGCAGCCTGGCAGCGAGCTGAAAGCTCTCCAGCCATGAGAAATGACCATTGCAGGAGGTCTGCAGAGCTTTGATATCCTCTCCATTTCACTGCTCTAATAGTATTATGATGACTACGGAAGGAGCATGGAGGTGGTGTGATGATGTCACCACTCCTCAGTGAGGGACAAAATGGCTACTGGGAGGAAAAACCTGCCCCTGTATTTGAAACTATAAGCCAGAGAGGAAGCACAAGATGCCTGTGAAAGCCTGTAGTGAGACAACCCTTTAAGCTCCTTGTTAGATATCAGCAAGTTGTGCAAGTCACTGGTCAGACTACACATGGATTATTGTGTACAATCTTGGGCACCAGTTCACAGGAAAGACATTGTAGAGCTTGAATAGGTTCAAAGGTGGGTAACGAAAGTAATAAAGGGCAGGGGCGTAACTTTGGTTCAAAAAGTGGGGGGGAACAATTTTCCCTCTTATCCCCTATCTTCCTATCCCTCCCTCCCTCCTCACTCGCCTTCCCTTTCACTTCCCCTCCCTTACCTTCTCTCTCCTCCTCTCCCTGTAGTGAAACAGCCCCCTCTAACCCAGCTAGGAGGTCTGAGGGAGTGCTGTGAGCTCCCCCAGCAGGTCTGGGCGGTGTCCTTATGGCAAACACTTTTGGTGGAATCCATAAGGTTATGAGTGGCCCTCTAATTACTGAAGTTTAGAGCCGGACTGGGACTAAAAAGCAATAAAGCCGAACCAGCCCACCTATAATATTTCCCCCTCTACATGGAAATAAAAAATATTGTGCAATGCTTTTAAATTTTTGGGTTTTTAACCCTTCCCATCCCTCTTTCACAAACCCCAAATTAAATTTAAATACCCCAAAAACCAAAAATGGGGAAAAATAAAAAAAACCCAAATCTCACTTGTATCCCTTTTCACATACTGTACAACAAAATTTATTTTATTGCTTTCCCCTTTAAAACCCAGAAATTTTTCCACTCACTGCCCCAAAAATTTAATTATATTAAAAATTTGGAATAAAACAAAAAAAACTGCCCCCTTAAAAAAATAAATTTTGACATTTTTAAAAAATTTAATATATAAATTCACGGGTCCCAAAAAAATTTGTATATTACACACTAAAAACCCTAAAATGAATTACTTTAAACCCCTGTACCCGAGATTCCGTACCCCCAATAACCCAGGATTACTTTTCCTCACTGTACCCTAGAAAATTAAAACATTACCCACCTTCCCTTTAAAATAAAAATTTTTTTTCTTAAACATCCTTTAAACCTAGATATTTAATTACACAAAATTCACGAGAGATTATTTTTCCACTGTCCCCTGGGAGATTACTATTTTTAAACCCCATGGTCCTTCAGATTTTTATTAAACACACCGTAAACCCGGGGCTATTATGCATTTTTTCATGGACCCCAAGGATTACTTTAAACACTTTTACAACTAGTTTTTTTTACATATCATCAGAGATTTTTAAACATTATACACTGTACTCCAGGGGATTATTACATTTACAAAATTCAAGGACTACTTTTAGCAAAGAACCCGGGAAAAAAAAAGTTTGTCTATATCATATTTTGGAAACACAGACACCCAAAAATTTAGGGTGAGTTCAAAATTGGAGGGTTTTTTGGGGCACTGACGGGTTTTTTGGGCTTGTTGAAAATTTGGCGTTGCAAACACAAAATTTTGATGTTTGGCGAAACGCCCCAGATCCCTGGGGCGGGATTTCCCCTTTTTCCCTTTTTTTCGGGTTAGCGCGTAAAAGCCTTGAAAAAATTCTTTGTAGGACTGACAGTTCGTGCTGAAATACCCAGTAAAATCGTGTTTAGGGATAATGTAAATCAGTTTCCTTGCTGGATTGGACCCCGGGGTTTGGAGGAAAGACCCCGCACAAACCCCACCCCAAAAATCAGCTTTAATATATCCTGCTGGAATTTTTTCTTAAGGTTTGCTAAACCCCCCGGGTTGAAATTAGGGGGTTTTCTGTGCGCTTGCTATATCCCAGATGTTTTAGAAAAAGCGCGGGCCTTTTCCATACTGTGGGGCCCGGGCCCCCATTCCTTTTTTTTTCCCCGGGTGGAAAAATGCAGGGATAAAGTGCATGGCTGACTTTATGGCTGTTAGTATTTAACTTCTCAAATATGTAGTCAAAACCCTCTAACATGCCAACAATGCCTTGTCCCCCCCCTTACCTGTTCCGGGTAGTTGGAAACAGTTGGCTTTCGGCAAGAGCTTCTTTCTTCTTGAGGGAAGGTGAGCTTTGGGAGGAAGTGGAAATTAAAAGGGGAAAGAAAACCTCCCTGGGCCCCAGTTTAACAGATTTTGTGTGGGACTGTGGCGGGTGTTTTGTTTGGGTTTGAAGCACCCCCTGCTGCCCCTGCTTTTCCCAAATTTCAGTGCTGCTCTCATTTTTTGCACAAACCCCCATTGGGGGCAGCTACCCTAAATTTTTCACAGAAATATGGGGGGAAAAGGGGTTTTAAAATTCTTCCCCCCCTGTGCTCCCCTTCCCCACTTACCGTATTATCATGTTTTAAACATGGTTTATTTTTTTTGAAGTGGCTAAAAAGTGGGGGGGACCGCCCCCCACTCGGGAAAAGGGTGAGGGGAACGTCCCCCTCCCCAAAAAACCTTTCCCCCTAAAGTTACACCTATGAAAAAAGGGGATTGTGGGGGGATTGCAAAAACCCGAAAGATTAGCAAGATTAGGATTTTTAAAATTTTTAGGGGGAAAAAAAGAGGGCTTCGGGGGGTGGGGGGGGGACATTTTTTATGGGATGTTTAAAATTATCAAAGGTCAATATAGAGTTTTCTTTAAAGGGATCTATTTAAAACCCAGGACTGTATCGAAAAAAGGGGGAAATCCCTTATGTCAAAAAAAAAAGAAGTTTTTACAAAAACTTAAAAAGGGGAAATTTCTTTATGTAAGAGCAGTGGGGGACTGGGGAAAATCTCTCCCGGGGGGACTTGTCTTTAGGGGGAAATTTCCCCAAACGAGTTTTAAAAAAGGTCTGGTTACTTTTTCCAGAGTGTATTAATAAAAAAACAAAATTTGTAGTGAGTGGGGATTTTGGGGGAAAGGTAAAAGGATAAGGGGTTTTTCTTCGGGGAAGGGTTTTTTTTTTCCCTAAAATGGGCCCAAATTGGCTTCTACCCCATGGGAGTTTTGCCTTACTCGGATCAACAAAATAGACAAAGGCTTTACTGATAAAGGAAATCTGTCTTTTTCGGCCCTTTTAAAAAAAATTTTAAATATGTAAAAAAAGTACTGAAAAATTGAACAGTTGGAGGGTGTGCATTCTTTAAAATTAAGAGATGATCTCATTTACGCAAATTTTAAAAAATTTTTTCAAGAAGTTTCATGTTCATCTGAAATTCAAACAAAAAACCAAATTTTTATCCCGCGGTTTGGGCCGGGGGATTTTCCCCTAATCCAGGGGTTACCCCTGAGGCCATTCGTTGCTTGTCCCAGGTAGATGTCCCCGTCACATGCAAAACCCATGATGCCTTTTGTATATAAAAAATAATTATAATATATATTTTATTATAATATATTTATATATATTTTATAAATAATATTATTTAATATAAAATATATTAAATAATTTATATAATAATTTGTTTCCCCTCACCCTTTTTGGGGGGCCCCCCTGGGGCCGTCCTGGGGGTTTTTTTGCCTAACTTGGGCGGCCCCTTTTTTTTGTAAAGGTTGGCACACCGAAAAGGCCTTTTTTTAAATTTTGGCCCCAGCCGCTTTATTCGGGACAGGGAAAAGGCACAGTAGTACACCAGAAAACAACACAAAAAAAACCTCAGGCCGGTTTTTGGGCCCTAAACCCAAAAATTAAAACTGTTTTGCCCTCAAAATCCAGGCTTTTGTGCCCACTGCACCGCAACCAAAAACCGGTTTGCTTGCCCCGTCTCTTACTGGTTCCGGCTTCTCTAAGCCCCTTGGGGGGCAAGAGTCCTTCACCCTTGGCTCCAATGCGGTCCACTTTTCCAAGCAGACCCCGCCCCCGATTTCCTGGGAGCAGCGGCTTTTATAGGCCTTTCCCGGGCCATGGCAAAAACCTGCCGGAAACACGGGGAGTAGGCAATAGGGCACCCACCAACCCCATTACCAAATTTCCAAAAAGAGCCAACCCAAAAAATGGGTTTTTAGACGGTGCCAACCGCCCCTTTTGTGGGTGCAGCATAAAAAAGGATGGGTTTTTACCCCCCAAGGCCAGGTACCCTTGGGGGGGTGTTTTCTTGTGGATCTTCTGTTTTAGCTCCCCTTAATGGCAAGGGAAAAAAGCAATGCTTGCTGTGGGCTGTCACAATTTAAAATATATATATTTATATATATATATTATTACAACCAGGGACAGGCATCATTGTCTTGAATTTGGCCAGGAGCCTACGTGGAAAGGGGGAAAAATGTTCAACTGTCAGGCTTCTACTTTTACTTTTTACATGTTACATAGTTTGCGAGGATGAAAAAAAAGAAAATCCTCCAGTTCACCCACGTTTGAATTAAAAAAGCATAGTGAAAAAAATAAAAATATTTTCCCCAGAACACGTTTGAGTCTTATGAACCCCCGACTCGGGGAAAATTTTCTGCGTGGGGCCGAGTGAGGGAAGGACAAAATTTTAAAGCGATCGTAGTCGGGGGAAAGCAGGAGGGTCAGGACAGGTGGCAAAAGTTTGGGGTTGAGGACCTAGGATTTTTTAAAATGATATATCAGGAAAACAACTTCCCCGAACACTTTTTCCCTAGGCACAAGGGCTCTATTGATCTGGCAAGGAACTAAAGAAGGGACAGGGTTAAAAAGGGTCAGTGCCCAGTGACATCCAATCACGGCATACTGCCCCTTTAAGTTTCACAGAAGCGGCGCGCGTGCCTTAGGGAGCAAACACGCGCATGCCGTCCAGCAGAGACGGTGCAGGGAGCGTGGAAAGGTGAGTAGCTGCAGCCAGGGGCCACGGCGGGTGCCTTACATGTGGGGGCGGGTGCACTCCCCAGGCCCCTCAGAAGGGGGCGGGGTGCCCACAACCTGGTGTGAGTTGCGAGGGCACCTGTGACACTCAGTGCTATTCAGTGATTAAAGTCGATTCACTCTGAGCAGAAATGAGGGCTGCCAACGATGCTGGAGACATCAAGGAGAGCGCTATGCATCAGCCACATCTGGTACCAGTCAGGTACCCTTGCCGGTCGTCTAGGACACATGTGGCATTCATCATTGGGATCCGCATTGTTTACAACAAAGCAGTCATCAGTGTGTGATGGAGCCAAAATACTGTACGTCCGCTTCTTTGTCTTTCTGTGACTCTTCCTGTCACCTGTTGTGAATTTTGCATTTTGAATTTCAGCTCCGTGCCAGAGATCAGCGCAGAAAGTACTGAAACATTTAACACTTGGACATGTGCATCTAAAGTTAAGGGATGGTCTCATTTAGTTTCAGACTACAGGGTAGACACAAGGAAAGACTGCGACTCCATTACAAAGCTCTCAGCCTAGCACTGCAGACCCCTCTCTCTCTCTGTCCAGAGCCACATTGTTATTGTAACAGCCTGAGGCAGATTTATGATATTGTTCTCCTCTCCTAAGAGGGGTGGAGACAATGGAAGTAGGGAGCTATGAAAGGAGCAGGACACAGTGTAGGGAACCTGGGCAGCATTTGACCCACCTCCTACAGATCTAGCAGACAAGCATCAGACCTCACCAATCAGGCTGCTCCTTGGCTGAAAGTGCTAGTGATGTCTGATTCAAAACACAGTGTGCTGTCTGTCTTTTAACCCTGCAGACTCAGTACATACGTTGGTCCCAGGGCCCCTGGTCCTCCAGTCCGACATTGGGTATGCTTCTACAGATGTAAACCTGCAATGTAACTGGCTGGTATTAAAGAGAGCACCAGTCATGCTCATGGACAAATGGTGAAGTGTAGATTGCTGTATCCTGTAAATCCCTTCTCTCCTGGCTGCTACTGCCTATTTTCTTGTGTCTTGCACTAATGTCCTGTTGGAAGATCATGGCACACAGCCGTTAGCATTGAACAACACAAAACTGACAAATAGACACACGTTTGTGATACTTCTATAGCTGTCGTTTTTAAAGCTTTTGTGAAAGGTAAATGGTTACCTAAAACTGACCTATTGTTCACACATGTATCTGGCAAATGAAAAATGAGCTTTAAACATATTAGATATGTGATGTAATTATATATGTAGTGAGATACTTCTGTTTAGCATAACAACATCATCAGTAGTGTTATATATTCCATTAAATACCATAGTTGCCAACTTTTGAAATTGAAAAAGCAGGAGACCGTAGTGCGCACCAGCGCTACTCTGTCGCCGTGGCCATTTAAAGAACCCCCGCTGCCTGTTGGCGGCGGGAGGTTCGCCAACTCTGCCGGGAGGGCGGGGGGGGACCCCAAATAGCGGGACCCCCCCGCCAAAAGCGGGAGAGTTGGCAAGTATGTTAAATACCAGCCCTAAAGTGGCCACAAGAAAGCAAATAAATAAAAAAAGGAGGTAGGATAGAGCTTCCTAATGCACTGTAGTTACCATAGACAAGGTAAGACTGAAGAAAAGGCAGCAAATATTCACTTGATGGGTGGATGTCAACGATGTAAATACAAAGACATACAGCTTTACACCTTATGTCTTAAAACCTGATCCAATGTGGGCCATTTAGTCCCAGACCTCCTGGTGCAGCCAATTCTCAGAGTCAGGCAGAAGAAGATACAAAAGAATGCAAAAAAGCTGAAACATTTGCATTGACAACATTTATGTAGGCTCATTATTATGACCACTTCCTACTCTTCACTACAGCAGCGCATAGCTCATGAAAGAAGTCACATGTGGTGAGCTGGCTTGGTGGTTGTATAAGGTGGGTTGATAGGCTGTCTGCAGACAAATTCCTTGTTGCCATCATGGTTAAAAGGGACAATTTGTCAGAGTTGGAAAAAGGGATGATTATTGGTTTTCGGATCAAGAGATGGAAGATTTCTGGAATTGCGCAGTTTGTTAACTGTTTGCATGCTGGTGTGGTGAAAGTGTATCTTGAGTGGATAAATGGCTCCATTGTGAATAAAAAAAGTGGACCATTTGCCATCAATGTGAAGGGTTAATGTTTGCTACGAAGGTGTGTGAGGGTGAAATGACATGCTACAGTGAAGCAGCTCACTTCCAAATTGAACTAGGGGGTCACCAGATGTGTGTTTAAAAGAACAGTTCACTTAACCCTACTTCGTATTGGGCTTCTAAGCAGACCGATGGTCACTGCACCTCTGCTAACAAAGTTGTATCAGCAGAAAAGACTTCAATCTTCAGAGCAGTATAGGAATTGGAACTCAGGTAACTAGTAAATTAGTAGTTGCCTTCTCCAATGAATCATGGTTTCTGCTTTATTGTTTCAGACAAGAAACATCAGAGAACAAACTTCCTGCAACCTTTGCTGGAAGAACACAAGCGTGCGGTGGCAGCACTATAGTCTGAGGTATTTATTTGTGACATTCTCTGGGCCCACTCATCCTCGTGGAAGGCACTCTAAACCAATTGAGGTATGAATCCATCCTTACAGATCACAAACACCCATACATTCTGATTGTCTTCTCGAGGGGGAGGGTGGTGTTTCTTCCAGCAGTACAGAACAACATA
Source organism: Phyllomedusa bahiana (assembly GCA_025379985.1). Lineage (NCBI taxonomy): Eukaryota > Metazoa > Chordata > Amphibia > Anura > Hylidae > Phyllomedusa > Phyllomedusa bahiana. Next base: position 103,105 of record JAODAL010008402.1, on the reverse strand, counting down.
TCACACATCTAGAAATGTCCAACATGTTTAGAAAAGCATGACCAAGACTTCCGGGTACTACCCTATCCCCCTAATTCCGCAGACTTGAACCTTAGTGAGCATCTGTGGGACAACCTCGATCATCATGCTCACGCTACAGATCCTCCCCCATGCATCGTCCAGCAGCTGTGGGATGCAGTCAGGGTGGCTCCAGATACCTGTGACAACCTACCAGAACCTTTCTGATTCACTCTCAGGCTGTCTAGTTGCTGAGTCTGGGTTGCATATATTGTGACATGATTGTTCGAATAATCTCTTTATGTTATTTTTGTGTTATTTTCAACAGTATCTAAAAAAAATTAGCAGTGATAACGGAGATTCCAAAGTTCTCCTAACCCTCCTTTTGTGGTATGCAAATGTAATCAGATATATGCATATATCATACATGAAAAGAGCGAGAGACATTCAAAGTTGGATGTCAGTGCAGTCTTTCATCTTTATTGAAAGTTGTGCCTGAGTTTTTATAACCTCTGTTTTAAGGAGTAACATATATACAAATGAACACAATGGGGGACATGTATGAAAACTGTCAAGGTCTAAGACTTTCTTTGTTGTCCATAGCAACCAATCAGAGATCCCCTTTGATTTTTTCAGAGCACTATGTGAAATGAAAGGGGTGCTCTGATTGGTTGCTATGGACAACAAAGAAAGTCTTAGACCTTGACAGTTTTCATACATGTGGCCCTATATCTTTATTGGACAAACATTATAAACAATATTTAAGCAACAAACTTTTATTATTAATCACACTATGATTGCTTAAATTTGTTAGTTAGAATACGCCCTTAATTATTCTTAAATTTCCGTTAGTGTGTATTACAGAATATGTGATAGTCTGTGACTTTTGTTCTATTTCTGCTCACACTAGCGTTCGGTGTTTGGCCTTGCAGGTTTGGTTTAAGTAAAAACAAGCAGCGTTATTTACATTTTCAGAGTCAGAAAGTCAGAATTTTAAGATAGACAGCATATATATAGAGAGAAAATTAACAGAGTGTGGGAAGGTGCAAAGAACAGAAAATAAATAAAATGAATGCAGGCTTGTGTTTTAATGAGAGGAAGAAAAGCTGCATACAAGATGAATTTCTTGATTGTGGAGAATTTTGCATTCTTATTTAAAATTGCAAACTTTGATCACCCATTTAAGGACTATAGAATTTATAGAAGAATTTAATATCCATAACAATTACCCCATTAAGTTTTTTTAAATGAGACACCTAAATCAGACACCTAATTGAGACTAAGGGCCACATGTATGAAAATGTATGAAATCTGTCTAGGTCTAAAACTCACTTTGTTGCCCATAGCAACCAATCAGATCACCCCTCTCATTTCATATAGTGCTCAGGAAAAATGAAAGGGACGCTCTGATTGGTTGGTATGGGCAACAAAGGGAATTTTAGACCTAGTCAGTTTTCATACATGTGGCCCTAAGGCAATGTTCACACGGCTTATTCAAGCCGTAATTGCGGGACGGATTTCGCCCGCAGTTACGGCTTGAATAAGGGGCGGCCCCATAGACAATGCATTATTTACGGCGCGTACGCGCCGTAAATAATGTGCATGTCAGTTTCTCCCCTCGCGGCGGATTCGCCGAGCGGGGAGGAGCGACGGAATCCACAGTTCTCTATGAGAACTGTGGATTACCGTAATGACAGGGACGGATTGGAACCGTACTGCAGCGCAAATCCAGCGCGCAGTACGGCTCCAATCCTCGGCCAAATAAGCCATGTGAACGAGGCCTAAGGTTCCTACCTCACGGGCTATACACTATGAGAGAAGCTGGCCTTCATACCAACCAATGCTAGCCATACAGCGGGTAACACTTTGTTGACTGTTGGATGCTGATATACACAAGCTAAAAAAAGAGCTAGAACTCAAGTGCTGCCTATTGGATGTAGCGTTCCATAAGTCACACCTGACTCACTGAGCTTTGAGACATGACTAGTAGCTGTCTATTGATAGGTACTTGCTTGGTTTTAATTTCCTAGTCATGTCTGAAGACTCAGTGAGATCGGTGTGACTCGAGGAATGCTACATCCATTAGGTGCTGTCGGAGTCCAAGCCGCTTTACCTGGAGCATTCATGACTTGGAAGTCTCCACAAATCTTTATGGTGCCTTTCCCTAATGAGGAACTGTCACGGACTGAACGAGGTCAGTTCATTCTGTCATGTTTCCCGGGATCAGTAGTGACTGACACTATAGACGCCAGGTATTTGTGGATCTTCTGGGCCACCTCGAGCGTAGATGGTATAAGTGGAGACAATGCCAGGGAGCAGAGTCCAAGAGGCCACCGGTCTTCACTGGAGCCCAACACAAGGCCGGACGGACTTAGCTGCGGGGATCCTCTAGGTCGCTACCCCTGATGTGGCTGCTTGTGATGACAGAAGAAGTGCTGGATGAACAACACCGTGTACAGGCCGAGGTGACAGGTCCCAGCAGGTATAGCCATAGACCGGTGGCAGAAACCCAGGCAGGTAATGGACTGGTAAAATGGCAGATAACAGCAGGGATAACGTTGGTAATAGAATCTTGTAACGGCAGTAACAACAGTAGGTATAACACACTGGTAAATCAAGAGTTAATGCAAGTAATACTGGAATAGCAGCAACAAAATAGCAGCCAGGGGTCAGGATCACAAGAGTACAACCACGAACTGACCAGAAACAGAGGCAAGATGTTCCTTAAATCCCAGGAGGTTACAGGTTATTGGACAGGTAATTAGTTGCTGTCCCTTTAAATTATGAAGAGCTGCTGCAGGTACCAAAAGCTAGACAGGAGAACTCACTGCAGGTACACAGACATGCCCACATCCCACACAGGGCTGCAGCATAGACAAGAGACATGGATGGGACCGGAACACGAGCCACAGCATGGACCAGGACCGCTGCAGGAGAAGCTGTGGAAGCATGGGCAAGTCTGTGGGCCAAGGCAGGGACTGCAGCGTCAACTGTGACAGGAACATTACCTCTTTTGGCTATTGCTATACAGTATTTAGCTTCTAATTCATGTTGGTCATTGAAACATTCGACAATCTGTCTTTCTATTGTATCCTTAAGTGGTAAGCAGTAGTAAATATGAGCAGTAATAAAGATTTACAGTAATTATTTATCCTTTTGCCATTATCTTTTATAGCACTAATACATCACATGGTGCAGTATGCTGAATTGTTCGTATTATTCATGTCAGCGGGACTCACAAAATAATTCCTCTATCCAAGCCATGTGCACACACTTACACATAGACAACATTTACTATTTGTTTTCAGTCTGGACTTTAAAGGGTTTGGAGGCCACAGGTTCATGTAAACCTTCCTTTATAAGCATGATTTTAAGGGAATATGTCACCTTAACTTTTTTCACTAATTAAAACCCAATACTGACATTTTTTTCTAACATGTTTTTATTTTCTAATTATTTTATTCTGTTTTCGTCACATAATTATGAGGGAAACCATATTACATGAGCTGCTGCTCTGCTTTGTTAACAACAATTTTAAGATATGCTTTAGGCTCCTCTACACACACTTGTTTATCAGTATTTAAGAATTCTTTTAAAAAATGCAATGCATTTCAAGCATTTTTCATAGTGTTTTTGGGAGCATTTTGTGACATTTTTTGTTTTGTAACATTTCAAACATGCATGTTTTTGCCATTTGTATTTCCTTTATAGAAATCTTTATAAAAAAAAATCCAGAAACAACTGCATACACAAAGAATTCTGTATTTTTACACAAAGAGACACAAATTTTAAAAAACAACAATGATGTCCATGTACACTTTCCAATAATTTGCCATAGACTTAAACAGTAAAGTCTAGCCACAGTGTTTTTGGGAACTCAAAAGTAATCTCTACAGTAGTGGATATGTCAGACTTTTGAAGGCACAGTGGCCAGTATGAAAACTGGAATATTTCAGCACTGTTTATATATAGATGGTGACATAGAAAATTAGAAAAAAAAATGACTAAACATTTTTAACTCCTTAACGACCGCCCGCCGACTTTAGAGGTCGGCTGGTGCGGGTCGTTCGTCTGCAGCAACGTCTTTAGACGTCGCGGCAGACACGGGAGTTTGCGGCGCCCAGGCGCCGCAGCTGCGCTGAGATCGGGGCTGTACTACACAGCCCTGATCCCAGAGCATCCTATGCAAGCATCGGGGAGTGGAGGAAACCTCCGCAACCCGATGCTTTAACCCTTTGATTGAGGCGGTGCGTTACCGCAGCACAATCAAAGGGTTTCCCCTGCTCTGTCGGGTGATCGGAACACCCGGTGACCCGACAGAGCACGGGGAACGGCTGCATAGTCAGCCCTGGGGACCTAGAGTGGCCCCAAAGCTGTCTATGTATGAACTGATCACTGCCTGTGTCAGACTGACACAGATTAGAATGTATTAGCATATATGAATATGCTAATACATTACTAAGTGTTAACAAAAAAAATTTTTTAAACAGTTCTCCCTTCAGGGGATTTAAAAAAAAAACAGAAAAAGTGTAAAAAAAAAGAATATTTAATAAAAAATAATTGTGCATATATTACACACACAAAAAACCCTACACATTTTAGGTATCCACACGACCGTTATAACCTGTAGAATTAATCTAACAAGTTATTAAGTGTGAAATGTGAATGGTGTAAAAGAAATAAAAAAAACAAAACAAATTTTTTTACAAATAAAAAAGAAATTCTGCAATTATTTGTAAGCGAATTTAAACTATTCCTTCATAAAGTACAACTTGTCTCGAATAAAACGAGGCCTCATCCAACTGCATCATTGAAAAAATAAAAAAGTTACAACTGTTGAAATGCAAGGAGGCAAAAACAAAAAAAAAAAATTCTGGTCATTAACTACTTTTCAGGTGTTCGGCTTAAGGGGTTAAAAGATATATTTTCCATAAGAAAATTTTGAAAAAACCTTTCCTTTATAGTACTTGCAATGTGTGATGTTTTGGTGGGGCCCATATGCAGAAAATCCTGCAGCTTCGAAGAGGCCATAGCATGGAAAGTGCTCCTAAAAACATTTGGGCCATATTCTGTAACCATCCAAAACACTTATTATTTTACGCCCGTAAAAAAAAAATTGCTCGCTTGTGAAATACACTTCATGTGAACAACAAGGCATATTTTACCTTATAGTTAATGATGGAAGATTTGAAGTTTGTCTGAGGTTGATTTTGGGGGTGTTTTTTTAAAGCGTAAAAAACGCAAAAAAAACAGTCCGAAAAATGCTGTGTGAAAATTCCATAAGTGTAATTTAATTTACCTTAGCCCAAAATTCTAAAGTTACTATATTCAGCTCTCAGGATTCAGAGATGTAAAGGATTTCCTAGTATCCAATTCAGCAAATATGTAAGCTCCTGACACAAAAAAGAATAAGAAAAATTATTTTATTTTCATCGTTACATATAGGTTCAAACATATGACCAATTGAAAATCCAAACTTGTTTAGGATTATAGTCAGTTATTGAATAATGGGATTTTTGCCACAAAGTAAAATTGACGTGGAAGATGTAGCATAAATTCCTAATAAACATTTCATCATTTTAACATTACTAAAAGTTCTGACCATTTTTTGTATTAGCTTCTCACTTAAAATGTATTGATTCCTATTTTTACAGCTGTTCACAGGGATAACACCCCGGCTAGAGCTTCTCAGTTACTGGACGCAACATGCTCAAGAATCATATCACCTCGCCTCTCAGGCAGCTAACTGAGTGTTATCAAACCCAGCTGCTGCCACTCTACTTCTGTCCTCTGTACTCCTTAGTAATTAGTCAAACAGTGCAATAAATTAAAAAAGAAACCTCAATGAGGTATGTGCATTGATTAAGAGAAAAAAAAACACAGGTTTGGTTCCTGCAGGGATTTGAACCTAGGACCCTTGTGCTGTGAGGTAAAAAGCTTTACCTCTGAGCTACATTGTAGCTACTCACAGCTTTATACATAAACAGACCTTTATTTTTTTTTGCTTTTTTGTTGTTATTGGATCAAAAATTCAGCGGTTTTACTGTAATTTGAGAAATCAATAGCAAAAAATGCAACATTATTACACCATTTATGGCAACATAAAAATATACATAGAAAAACAATAGTATCACTTCTTAAATAATAATAGTCTGATATTTAAGGTACAGGGATACCCCGTTATCCGCTGGGGTTGCGTTCCAGAAATGTGCAACGGATAGCGAAACGACGGATAACGAGGCAGGAAACCAAAGGTACCGAACAATGCAGTTTAATGTAACAAGGCATGAAAAACTATGCACAGTACTGTATTAGAGGATAACAAGACATAAAGAACAATGTCTGATTATGAAGAAATGATACATGGATGGCCATAGATAAAACTTTGCCAAGTTCATTGATATCTATTAAAACAAGACTTCGGCCGGCTGTGTAAGCGTGCAGCGCCGCTAACGAAACTCGTTAGTTGGAAATGATCTTTGTACCATTCAAGGATGCTGTCTCGTTTTAATGGATATCAATAAACTTGGCAAAGTTTTATCTATGGCAATTCATGGTCAGAACCGCTGTATCATTTCTTCGTAATCCCTCATGCTTCTACATGCTATACTCCAGCGGGATACGTGTGGACACGACTCTGGCAGCGGATATACTGTAGCATGTGGTGAGCTGGCAATTGAATTTTTTTGTCTTTATAAGGAACAATGTACAGTATAGGACAACAGGGCATGAAAAAAAACAATGTACAGTATAGAACAGTACAATACCGTATTAGAGGATAACAAGGCTTAAGGAACAATGTACAGTATCATATTAGAAGATAACAAGTCATTAAGAACAATGTACAGTACCGTATTAGAAGATACACTAACAAGGCTTAAGGAACAATGTACAGTATCATATTAGAAGATAACAAGTCATTAAGAACAATCTGTACAGTACCGTATTAGAAGATACACTAACAAGGCTTAAGGAACAATGTACAGTACTGTACTAGAGGGTGGTTGCGTTCCAAATCATCGCCTGTGCCGACCGCACCGATGCTGAAACTGCTGCGCTAGCATTTGGTAATCTGTAGGTAAATATGAAAAGATGTAATCTTACAGCACTGCTTATTAAAGGGGTTTTGCAGTACTGTACCACTACACAAAATGATTGCATCATTGTTTGATAGGTGCAGGTACCACAGGTGGGCCCCATACCTATCTGGGGATGGGATCCCTTAAAATTAAACAGCATTCTGCTGTTTGACTTTCAGGGGCACCATCCCAAGATCGGTGTGGGTCCCACCTGTGGTACTTGCGCCTATTAACAATGATGCAATCATTGTCTGTGGTGGTAAAACCCCTTTAAAACCTGAACACTGACATCACTGTACTGTACCTGTAGGTTATTCAGATGCAAGTGGAATGGGAGATGGATCGTCAGGGTCATCGTCGCTGGTGTCCACCGTGATGTCCACTGGTAAACGTTCTGCAAAATTGCAAACTTTCTCGTCCATCACATCAGCTGGTTTTGAACTTGATGATGTAGTGTTGGCAAAGAAACCATCCAGCGTCATTTGTTTGCTTGCCTGGAGCTTTGATCGGTAAATTTCTCTATAGCAAGCAACCGCGTCCTCTAAGGCCCTGCTAACCTTAAGGGAGCGTTCTAAAATAGGATCATTTTCTTGAAAGATGTTCGAGACCATCTCCAAAAGGGATAAAGCTTCTTTCAGCTTAGCTACAGAGAGCGTTTTGGTTTCTTTCATCATCTCCTCCTCCTCCTCCTCATCTTTGCTCCCTTTTCCTGTTGATTGTTGGTCCAGTTCTATCAATTCTTCCAGTGTCAGATCTTCTCTGTGACATTCTAATGATTCTCGCACATTCTCTTCATCAACTTCATCAAAGCCAACAGCATTTGCAAATGACACAATGTTTTGATGTACAGAACTGATGTCCTCGATGCCATTGCATTCATGCACGAAATAAGGTGTCAGCTTGCTCCACACACCATTCATGCATTTCTTGGTGACCTCTTCCCATGATTGCGCTATGTTATCAATGCAGTCCATAATGTTAAATTTTTTCCAGAATTCACGAATTGTGATTTTACCTTCTCCAGAAGTTTCATTGATCATCTTGCGAAATGTGCGCCGGAGATAATACGCCTTCACTGTTGCAATAGCGCCTTGATCCAACGGTTGCAATAGAGAGGTGGTGTTTGGAGGCAGAAAGACCACTTTAATATTTTGGCAGAGGCTCTCGTAATCTAACTTGTGGGATGTTGCATTGTCCATCAAAAGTAAAATTTTGAAATCGAGATTCTCTCTCCTGCAGTAATCTCTCAAAAACGGCACACAGTACTGAACAATAAAGTCCTGAAAAATGACGCTTGTGATCCAGCTTTTTTATTGCTTTTTCCACAAAACAGGAAGCTAGATTTGGGATGATTCTTCATGGCTCCTGGATTTTCACTCTGGTAGACAAGGAGAGGTTTTAATTTGCAATCACCTTCTGCATTTACGCCCACCAAAATTGTGACTCTGTCTTTCTCTGCTTTAAATCCTGGAGCAACCTTCTCTTCATGGGAAATGTAGGTTTGTGATGGCATATGCTTCCAAAACAGAGCTGTTTCATCCACATTAAAAACTTCAATGATTTCTTGGAGCTCAAGAACAAATTTTTGGGCTGCTTCTGTATCTGCACTACTGAGCTCACCAGTCAGTTTCAGGTTGTGAAGATTTTGTTGTTTCCTGAATCGGTCGAACCACCCATGACTAGCCTTAAAATCTTCATCTATTGCAGTAGCTGCCAGATTAGTGGATTGTGAGGCATCCATATTTTTCAGCTCACTGTACAGACTTTTAGCCTTCTCCATAATTATAGCTTGGCTTATTGGCGACTTCATGTGATTTATTTCTTGAATCCAAATTGCCAGAAAATGTTCCATTTTCTCCAGTAGTGGATTGCGTTTTTTTTGTCACCAACTTTGATGATATTGGTGTGCAGCGTTCAACACAAACACGGATATTTGCTGCTTCCTTTGTTGATGATGCGGATTGTGCTTCCTGGAAGCGAAAGGATGCGGCCTATTTCAGGGGCGTTGACTCCACTTTCAATTCGACGGATCACATCTAACTTTAGCTCTAGACTGTAGCTCTTGTGAGTTCTCTTGGCTATGTGCTTATCACAAGCACATTTACCGCTAGGTTCTGCCATGCTTCTGAGAGACAAGATTTTCCGAGCTCTCTAGTCTCTGTGCTACTGCAGTCAGAAAGGCAAGCTGGCGGCAGTAAAGTGATGTGGCTTTACAACACTTACGTTGCTCCACGTACAGTAACGTAACTACTGTACTACGTGGAGCGACGTAACTGTTAAACACAAACGACGCATAACGAGGTTTTTAGCAAAACCGACGGTGACATAACTGCGAAATGACGGATACCGAATCGACGGATAACGGGGTATACCTGTTTATTTTACCCCTGATATGTCACAATGTATACATGTTTGTTAAAGGGGTTACCCACTTTGTATTATTATTTTTTGGAATAATAATAGTTTTATAGGAAATCATATAGTTTTCTAATATCTATACATTCAAAATTCTGCTCCTGTACCTCTTTTATACCAGTGCAGTAGGCTCATATCTACAAATTAAAAAAAACGGTATAGCCCACATTCCTGTCCATAGTAATGACTCCCATGTAGGATTTCTGTGGACTAAACATGATATCAATAAAAATATTGTTGCTCTGTACAACCACTGAATAACAATGAGGTTCAAGAGTCGGGTAAAAAAGCAATCATAACTTCATAATGTAAATACCCATACTCAATATGTTATACAAATGTAAACTTTTATTTTTCAAGAAAAGTGTTTAGCCAAATTCATGAACGTTTTCGGTCCTAAAGTGAGACCTTCATCAGACAGATGGCTGTAAATCACATCAAAAACATACAATAAGTGTCACAATATATATCACAACATCCAAATAAAATTACAGTATGACAAAGTTACTATATGTTTACAAATACAAAATAGAAAGAAAAGGGGAAGGGAGACAAACAAAACCATGTGAAGTAGAAAAAGAAAATATAAGGATAATACATATACAAAATCTATTGTAACGGTGTACAAATAGTTCCGACCACCAAAAGAAATACCTTTTCTTGTAATATATACATAATACTGGGCGCCTATAAAAATAAGCCAAAAGTGATGTATGCACTAGAAAAATATTTTAAGGTATATAGTTAGTAAGAATGAGAATCAATAATAGTCCATAATGTAGCAGAACTATACTTACAGGCAAAGATTCTATCCTGGAACAGGCTAACTTTAGCTCATAGTGGAATGGTGAATCGGCGCCACGATCCTACTAGCGCTCGGCATCCTTATAAAGGTACCGCGCATGCGCCTCTCCTCTAACGGAAGTACGTCACTAATGGGCAAGCTGAATCCACCTTCCGCCCGCACTATGTAGATCGCGCATGCGCGAGTAAGTGCCGCGATCGACAAGGAGCCGTATGTGTATAAGTTAACAGGAGGATTTACCAAGAAACTAGGACACATCTAATTGTCTAATAATATCGATATGGCGGCACAGGATCCCTTCTGCAGACTTTATGTAATGTGAAGTGCCCAGATGACACATAAAAACAAGGGACTAAATAGTATATTTGTATAACCGCAAAAGGATTTTTCTAATCCAAATGAGGGCATAAAAGAAATTTTTTTAAATTTAAAAGGTCTAGTGCACACAAACCCCCCCTTTTTTTTTAAGATTAAAGATTGTTTTTCTAAAAGTATAAAAAAGTCTCTGTTACAAACCCTTTTTAGAACTTGTAAAAATAATCAAAATTTTAAAATTAAAGGTGACCCGGAATCCATGTTATCCCCCCCCCGGTCACAAAAACTTTAACATACAAATTTTTTTTATATAAAAAATTTATACAACACCAAAAAAACTATTTAGTTTTATAATTTAAATTAAAAACCTTTAACCCCCTGTTAGAATGGGTTACAATAACATTAGAAACAAAAAAACATATAAAAATCAAGGCTCACCCCTGCGAAATGTTCACTCTAAAAAAAAAAGGGAAAAAATACCAATAAACATCAAAATCCAAAAAGAAATCACTTAAATTAAAATCCCCTTCCCCAATTTTTTGACCCCCCCCCCCCCCCGTGGTAAAGGGGTACCCAATGGGGGTATCCACCCCCCCGTTTTCCCCGGTCCTTCAAAGTTTAAATCTGTTTCCCCTCACCTGCGGGGCCCGCCCTAACTTGCCCCCCAAAATCTGGAAACGCAACTCCCCAAACTGTATTTTTTTTCCCCCAAAAAAAATTTCCCCGCTGGTCCCCCGGTAACCATTAGTGTTGGGGGCGTTTTGCTTTGGCTATCGAGTTTCGATCGATAGTGGGAAATAGCCCGGCCCGGCCCTTTTCGATAAGGTTTTTCGATAGTGGGGAAACGATTTTTCGCGATACCTTTTAAAGTCTATGGAAGAAACAACACCTTCAATTATTAAAACCCAAAAAAACGGGAGAAGCTAAAATTTAAACCCACCACAACAGTCAAAGGGATACATCCCACATTTTTTAGGCAACACACTTTAGGTTATAAAAGTCACAGAAAAAAATTTTCCATAGACCATTTACTACCCCCTGCCCTTGGGTACCAAAAAGGCCTGACCCTTAAACCTCACCCACCCAAAATTAAAAAGTGCCAAAAAGGGCAGTTGTTTTTAAAACCACCCAATTTATTTAAAAACTGGACATTAAATACCCCCGTCCTGAACGCAGCTTTAGCCCCAAACCAAGCATGCCCCCCCCACATTTTAAAAAAGTCCCGGGAAAAAGGAGTCTTTAAACCACCTTTTTTAGTTTAAAACGGGACATTGACTATCCCTTTCCCCCCGGGGCCCACACCCTGACCCCCCAAAAACCTTTGCAGCCCCCCCCACATTTAAAAAGTCCCGGGAAAAAAGGAGTCTTTAAAACCACCTTTTTAAATTTTCACTGGAAAAATTAAACTTTCCCCGGGTCCTGGGCCCAAAAGGGCATGAGCCCCAAACCCTGCATGACCCCCCACTTTTTTAAAAAAGTGCCAAAAAGGGTTTTTTTAAACCCACCATTTTATTTTTAAACTGGACATATGACATACACCCGTCCGGCCACAGCCTGACCCCCCAAACCCTTTCCATGACCCCCACTTTTAAAAAAGGGTGCCGGAAAAAAGGAGTTTTTCCCAACCACCATTTTAGTTTTCACGGGCATTGACTATACCTGTCCGGGGCCCCAAAGCATGACCCCAAACCTGAAATTGACCCCCACTTTTAAAAAGTCCCGGGAAAAAAGGGAGTCTTTAAACCACCATTTTAGTTTCACTGGAAATTGACAAAACCCTGCCGGGGCCCAGCATCCCCCCCAAAAAACCTGCAAAACCCCCCAAAATTTAAAAAAATTTGCCGGGAAAAAAGGAGTCTTAAACCCACCTTTTTTATTTTTAAACGGGACATTGACTATACCGGGTCCTGGGCCACAGAAAGAGCCCCAAACCTGCATGACCCCCCACATTTAAAAATTCCCAAAAAAAGGGATCTTTTAAAACCACCATTTTAGTTTCACTAAAATTTTACTAAAACCTGTCCGGCCACAGCATGACCCCAAACCTCTTTCCCCCCACTTTTTAAAAAGTCCCGGAAAAAGGAGTCTTTCAACCACCATTTTAGTTTAAACGGGACTTTTGGACATTTACCTGCCTGGCCACACTTTAGCCCCAAACCGGCAACCCCCCAAATTTTAAAAAATCCCCGGAAAAAGGGAGCCCTTTAAAACCACCCCATTTTAGTTTCACTGGACATTGATTTAAAACCTGTCCCTGGGCCACACATGACCCGGGGGCCCGGAGTTACAGGGGGTGCGGTGAAAGCCCAAACCCCTTGGCCCCCGTCATCTATTAACCCCCCCCCCCAAGGTTTAAAAAATCCCCCAGGGACGGAAACCCCGAAAACTGTCTTGCGAAGCAGGGGTGCGGAAGCGGGGAATGTGAAACTCCACCCTTTCCTCTGTACACAGTCAATACCTGGGTACGTTTTCCCCCTCCGTTTTAGTGTGGCCCAAATTTGAGCTTCACTTGGAAATACTGGGGGTTTAAAACGCTCCTTTTAAACACCCCAGGTCCCCTTTTAAATTTTTCATTCTTTTCTCTTTTTAAACTCAACGTGTGGTGAAATGGTCCCCCTGTACTTTTTTTCTCGGGCCGGCCCCAATATTTCCAAATGTCCTCTGAAAAACCACAGGGGGTCAATTTTTCCTGTACCTCCCTTTTTAAAAAAATTCGGGAAGGAATTTTTTTAAAAACTATTTTTGTACAAGGCAATTTTTTTAGTCCCTTAATTCAAAAAAACACATTTTTAAAATAGGAAGGAATCCCCCCATGTCTTTGTTTCTTTTTTTTTTTCATTGTATTAAAGGGGTTGTCTCAATACAAGGGATTGATAGTATGTTAAAGATTTTGCAAAAACAAGTCATTTTTCAATATGTTCCATTAAAAATTCCTCCCTATTCCTGTTTCTGACAGCCCCAAATCACCCTTGACCCACCTTGAAAATTGTGAAGAAAAAATGTCTTTTAGAAAAAAACATTTTTTTGGGAATAGGACCTGAAAGTATAGCTGCATTCAAAAGAAAAAATGCCCCCAAAAATTCAAAGAAATGACCCTTAAAGCCATTTTGGCCCAATTTTTAAGAACAAATTTCTGTTAAAACAACATTTTTTAGAATGGGAAACCTGTATAAAACTGCATTCACACAAAATGGCCCCAAAAATTCAAAGCATGACCCTTGGGGCCATTTTGGGTTTCAATTGTGAATAAAAAAATGCGTTGGGAAAAACATTTTTTTTTAAAAATAAACCCTTAGTATTGCTGCATTTTAAAAAGGCAGAAAGCCCCAAAAAAATTTTAAAAAAATACTTCTCACCACTTTTAAAAAATTTTTGGAGGGAAAAAATGCCAAACTTAAAGCCCATTTCTGTTAAAAAAGGCCCCATGATTATTGTTTGTACCCTCCCAGAACTTTTGACCCCCAAAAATTTATAAATATGACTTCTCAGCCATTTTAAAAATTTGTGAGGGAGAAAATGCCATTTAAAAGCCACTTTTTCCGGGTTCCAAAGGACCATGATTATTGCTGTATCCCGGGCCAACATGACCCTCAAAACCATTGACAATGCGAAACTTTTTTAAAGAAAAATTGAAAAAAGGAATACGGTGTTGTCAAAACCCTTGGGCTGTTTTTTTAAAACAGTCCCCCTCACAGCAAAACCCGGGAAAAATAAACTTTTTGGGAAAAGAGAATAAAAATTGCAGTAAGAAATGATCTTTTTAAAAAAAAGTTTTCAAGAGGACCTTTTCTGTTAAAAAAAGGAATTTAAAAGTAGACTGGCAACTAATCTTGACCTGGGAAATTTGGGGGCCCAACAACATCATCAAAATCCATGCCTAAATTCATCTTGATAAAGCCCAAACGATCCACATTATCTGGGGAAACCCGGGATGCGTTTGTCGTAATGTCCCCCCCCTCCGGGCGTGTAAAAGGTCCGTCAATATGACCCCTGGCTGCTGGGCAGAAAAACCCCTTTAAAAGGCGTAAAAAAGGGGGCCAGCTCGGGCCATTCTTTTTTTTTTTGGGAATACCCCAAAGTCTATTGGGGCCCCGGGAAACACATGCAAAAAAAACGGTGTTGGAAAACAGAAACCCGGCCCCAAAGATCTTAACCCTGATCTCTGTGTGTTGGATGTTTCCCCCTGCTTTGGGCATCGTTGGTGAGGGGGGTAAAAAAAGGGATTCCCAAAGGTAAAACCCATTAGGCTTCTGCCACCTTCCCTGCTGTTTCCCCCCCCGCTACCCCTATTTGGGGCACTTTTACTGCTGTCACGTCGCTGATGTTGTTCCACCTGACTTTTGGGGGAAACCCGTGAACAACCAACCCAGATGTCTCCATTTGATCAACAGCAAGGCCCATTTCCCTGCATTTTACTCTCTATTTGGGTGGGTGGAAGGGAAAGTGCTGATTTTTTTTTTTTTTTTGTACCGGGGATCCGGGAGGGTGGCCACCCATAACTGTTTTTCATTTTGAGGGCCCTTTAAAAAGGCGGGGACCCATTTTGGGGGGAAAATGGAAAAACCAATCACCATGGGGAGAGATGGGGGCCTTGATTTCCCAAGCCTCGGGTTGCGGGGGGCCAATAGCAAACTAAATTTTCCCCTCATCTTCCTCCTCCCCTCAAATTCCCCCGCCAACCTCTTTCCCAACCCCCGGGGGAACGTCGGTAACACGGTGTCTGGGAAATACCCCACCCCCCTCCCCTCCTCCGCGGGCCCCCGGGCACAGTTTCAACACACCCCTGATTTTGCCTAAAGATGATGCACCCTGAGAGCTGATCCCGCCCCCCCGGGGCCACTACTCGGGCCCCAACCACTGCCATTGAAAAACCGATAAAATTTAAATAAACTGTGGGGCCCTTGTGGATTTGAGGAGAGAAAGGCTCCGTTTCCGCTTTCTGTGCCCCCGTCCCCTCCTCCGCGTTTGGCGGACCTTTTTTAAAGTGTCCAACGATCGTTCCAGAACTAAGATAAACCCCAAATTGCTCATGCTGAAAAAAAGGGCATTGTCCCCCACTGACCCATTTTGGTGGCTTTTTTAAAAACGGGGAAAGGGGAGGGTTGCAAGACTCTTTCACCCCTCCACTCTCTTTGGTTAAAACACCCCGGGGTCCTTTAACCCGGCTTTGTCAGGCCATTTTTCACTTCGAAGGGCGAAAATGGCATTGCCCCCCTTTTCCCCAACAATCGCGGGACTTTGGGGAAAGGGTGGAATTCCACGTGTTCCCAACGTCAAAAAAAATGAGACGGTTGACGGGGAGGCCGAGCTGACGCTGCAACGCAGCCAGGGGAAACGAAGCGGGGTGCGAAACGGGGGGAAAGTGCAACTTAGACCTCGAGCCTTTCTTCACAGGAGTCCAGCCCCCGGGGAAAAAGCTCTTTAGAAATTTCGGGAAACGAAAAAGGTTTTCAGGGCCATGTCCCCAGGCAAGGGAGGGTGCCCACCTACCGACTTAAGGGGGGGCCCCCAAAAAAAAAAAGCAGTTTTTCCCCCCGTTACCCGCACACCCCCCCTTGCCGGGCACAAGGTTTTTGGCCCACCCAGCCAAAGCCCTCGGTTCTCGTTGCTTGGGAAGCCGCCACAGCCCCTGCCCCTGTGTGGGGAGGGTCTCCAAGGCAATTAATTTCAACCCCGGGCCTGGTGCCCGGGGGGAAACGTGATCCCCCCAAAAGGGGGCCCTTTGGGGGAAAGAGCCCTGCACCATCCCTCCCTTTTTTTGAAGAGCTTTGCCCGAGAATGAAGCCACCTCACCCCCCCAAGACATTCCCCCAGCTCACCCATAATTGTTTCACAGAATATAGGGGGGGCCCCTTGGCCTTTGCTTACTAGCCCCATGGCCCGGTGGTGAGATGGATTTTTTCCCAAAACACAGTTTGAAACCCAACCCGCGCTTGAAATTTTAGATGCCCAACTTGGCGGGGCCAAAGGGCCGGGGACGGTTTTTTCTGGCAAAAAATCCCTGCTCGGAAAATCGGGTTTTGGGGGGGAAAAGCAGGGCCATGACGTGGGGGAACCCATCTGTGTCCACCGGGACGGAAAGGCAAAATTTCCAAGGCCAAAAGCCGGCAATGCCGTTTTTTCAGGGGTTTTTGGGCTTTGGGATGGTTTGGGGTTAAAAGGGTTTTTCTTTTGCCCCCAAAAACCTGGAAGCGGGAAGGCTGGCTGCTAAACGGCCGCGGGAAAAACCCGCGGGGCATTTCGTCAAACTGGGGGAAAGGAAAGGAGGGGAAAGGGTCTCTGGGGGGTGCTGGGGTACCCCGGGCGACGTGGAGGCTGAAGCGGAGGGCGATCCCTTATCATGACCTGAAGACAGGGGGGGGGGGGGAGGGGGGGGGGGGGGTCGAAACGTTTGGGTGGGGGGGAAAAAAGGAGGGGGAAAGGGGGAGCCCAGGGGGTGTGACAGGGGTTTGGGAAGGGCTGGGGCGCGGTCGGGCCTTTTTTTTGGCCAAGTTTTCCCCCTCCATTTAAACTCATGCATTTTGCGCAGGGTGACTAACATTTGGGGGTGGTTAACCATTTAAAGGTTTTTTTGCCTCTATTTTAACGTTTATCAAAGGCGGCATATACATCGGGGGGTAAATCAGGGGCTTGCCAAAAAAGGGGCCCGGGCTTGAGTTGGCCCCTGGCCCTTTTTTTGACAGCGATAAGCGGGGAAAGCGAGGTTTGCGCTGACCGTGGGCGGGCCCGGAAATCAAAATCAGCGGCCCTTCTGCGACCCGCCCCTTTTTCCCTTTTTGTGGCGGGACCCGAAATTTCCACTCCCCCCTCTCCTTCCCTTTCCTCGCCCAAATGATGAAGCCTCGCAAGAAAAAATTTTCCTGCCGGAAAAAGCCCAGGAGGGAAACCGAATGTCGTCATCAAAATCAAAAATCAACACAGGTGACCTTGGTCTTTCCTTTGACTTTCTGCATCCAGAACCCTGCGGGGTACAAGCAAGGGGAAACGGGCAAGGCTTTGCCGACCGCCCCCGGGTTTTTTTGGGGATTGACCGGCTTCCTTCACCCCCCTCTAAAGGAAATCAGAACCCGGGGCGTCAGAGCAAAACAAAAATCTTTCCCTCTTGATTTTTTTAACATGCCTTCTGACCCCAACCCGGGCATTTTTTCATCAAAGACCCTTCAGACAATGATTATCCACAGTGGTGGGGTTAAAACGATTTTGAAAAATTTGGGCTGCTTCATGTTGGAAGGGATCCCTAAAATAGGGCCGGGATGACAACATTTTTTGGCCGTGCCCTGCGGGGGACAGGAGGAAAGAACTGCTAGATGCGGGTTGCATTAACCACTGAAGGACGATTGGGGGACGTTTTTCCCGCCTACTTAATTCACAGGGCCCTAAACCCAGCAGGGACGGGCCTTTAAAGGGTTTCCTGCAACTGACAAATCCGCGGCATGCGTGTTTTCGCCAGCACTGGAAGGAGCCCTTTCCCCTCCCCTCCGCCTCAAACCTCCATGTGCTACCCCCCTCTTTGCTCGCTTCCCAAACCTGAAATTTCGCTCCATTTTCCGAAATAAAAAAATTTAAAAAGGAAGGGTTGGGGGAAATAGTTTTGGAAAGTCCTTATTAAAAACGGCAAATCACAGCTTTTTCTCAAATCCCTCAAAATAAAAAACAAAATTCGGGAAATTTCAAATTTAAATTTGCAAGGGTTTTATCAAAAACCCGGGAAACGGGGCAAAACCCAAAAAAAACACGTATTTGTTACCCTTTTGGAAAAAAATAAACGGTATTTTTTGCACCTTTCAATTCCCCTTTGGGGGGAATAAAAGAATTGCTTTTTAAGATTTCCCGTAATTTTGGCTTAAAAAGAACATCTGGGTGCGCAAAAGTCAAAAAAACGTAACTAATGTTTTGATATAATAAAACCTGTATTTTTGCACCTTTCAATACACCTTTGGTAATATAAAATTTGCTTTTTTAAGTTTTTAACGAAAGTTGCTGCGTCAATGAACAGGGGCTGAGTGCGCAAAAATTTCAAAAAACACAAACTTTATGTTTTGTTTATAATAAACTGTTTTTTTTGCACCTTTCAATTCACCTGTGGTGAATATAAATTTTTTTTTTAAGTTTTAACGTAATGCTGCGTCAATAACAGTGCTAGTGCCCCAAAAGTCAAAAAAAAAAACGTAACTTTTAAATGTTTTGATATAAAAAACCCTCTGTATTTTTTTGCACCTTTCAATTCACCTGTGGTGAATATAAAATTTCTTTTTTTTTTAAGTTTTTACGTAGTTTTCCCTTGCGAAATGAACATGTTTGGTCGGGAAAAGTCAAAAAACACTAACTGTTTGTTTTGATAAAATAAAAACCTGTATTTTTTGCACCTTTCAATTCCCCTTGGGGTGAAAATAGAATTGCTGTTTTAAGATTTACGTAAGGGCTGCGCAATGAACATGCTGGGTGCCAAAAGTAAAAAAACACTAACTGTTTTGTTTGATATAAAAACCCTGAAATTTTTTTGCACCTTTCAATTCCCCCCTGGGGTTTAAAATATAGAATTGCTGTTTTAAATTTCCCGTAGTCCCCCGGGGGTAAATAAAACATGCTGTTGCGAAAAAGTAAAAAAAAACACTAACAGTTATGTTTTGATAAAAAAAACTGTTTTTTTTTGCACCTTTAAATTCACCTGTGTTGAATAAAAATTTGCTTTTTTTAAGGGATTTACGTAGATGGGCCCCAATGAAAGGGCGATGCGAAAAAAGTCAAAAAAACACGTAACTTTTAAATTTTTTGATAAATAAACTGTTTTTTTGAAACCTTTCAATTCACCTTTTGGTGAATATAGAATTGCTTTTTTAAAGATTTACGTAGATGCTGCGCGTAAATAAAACCAGTGCTGGGGTGCACAAAAGTAAAAAAACACGTAACGTTAGGGGTTTTGATATAAAAAAAACTGTTTTTTTTGCACCTTTCAATTCACCTGTGGTGAAATAAATTGCTTTTTTAAAAGATTTACGTAATGCTGCGTCAATGAACAGTGCTGGGTGCGCAAAAGTCAAAAACACTAACGGGAATTATTTTTTTTTCTATGATACACTTTTATTTTTGGGCAACAAAAAAACCTGGGCGCTACAAGTTTGGGCGGGTTTGTAATTTAAGGGGGAAAGGTGGATATATCAACATTTCACAGGTTTAAAGGGTAAAATTAAACACCTTTTTGAAATGTAACTGATAATAAAAGGGGTTTTTTGGGCAGCTAACAAAGAAACCTGAAATTACTAAAAATTTGATGTTTTTTTCCCAATATAAGTTCGGGCCCCCCAAATATCCAGGAAATTTTTTCAATAGCAAACTGTTAATAATTTAAAGATTTTTCCAAACAAACAATGTTTTAACACTAAGTTTTGGTGAACTTTACCCAAAAGTGTTTCTTTAAAAAATTGGTTTGTCTTGTTCGCCCGCGGGGGGGCCCCCCCCCCCCTCCCACCCCCGTAAAATTTACGGGTGGTAGATTCTGTTTTAAAAAATTTCTCTAGCTAAAAACAATAAAAATTTAAATCCCAAATTTAAACCCAAAAAGGGAAGGGGATAAACAGCTAATAGTAAAGGTTTCTCTGGGGCAGAAATAGACAAATTTTCCCGCTGAGCTGTTTGGCCAAAAGGCAAAAACGCAGGCCCCAAACCCCTATGAGCCCCGCTGAGAAACACTGAGGCGAAAAAAAGGAAACCGCTTTTTCTATGAAAAAACGAGGTCATGGTGATTTTTCCGGGCCAATAACCCCAACCTACACATCCCATCATACTCGCAACACAACTCACCCCTTCCTCTATTTTTGAAAATTTTATTTGTTTGGCCGCCAAAATTACAGGAACCCAAAAAAGGCGCGATCTTAAAAATAAAAGCACAGTTTTTTAACCTTAATTATCGCATGATCTGGAAATTTCGATCACCATAAAAACCTTGCCGATTTCAACTTTGTCGATAAAAATCGCTCAACACTAGTAATCAGGTTTTTTGGCATCTAATTGTCGACTTATGACATGCGATCCTGTCTTTAGCCCTCTGCATTGTTTCTCCTATGTAGACTAGTCCACAGGGCACTTTAAAAGGGAAACTACCGCTGAAGAGTCACAGGGGAAGAAGCCTCTCACCCTAATGCTCTTCACGTATGAGGATGTTGTATAAACTCGCCTTTTATTACATTGGCACAATGCGCGCAATGCAAGCAGGCAAACGTGCCTCTACGGGGATTCCTCAACGTTAATTGTCTCAATGGTGTATCCAGAGGGCCAATGTCTGCCCTTACCAGAGAGTCCCTAATATTTTTGGGACGTCGTGTGCAAATCATCACTGGATTATGGAACTTCTCAATCCCTGGGTAATGTGCATTAAGTAGAGGCCATCTCTTTTTAATACATTGATGAATCATGTTCATCAAAGGATGATATGTGTTAATGAATGGGATTCTCCTTTCTTCTCTGTTTCGCACCCCTGTTGTAACCTCCTGGATTCTAGATGACTTCAAAATTTGCTCTGGATAATGTCGTCTCCTAAATTTAGCCATCATTTCATCTATCCTACCATTTTTCACCAATGGATCTGACACTATCCGATGGACACGTGTGATCTGTGATTTCGGTAAAGATTTCTTTATATTCCTTGGGTGACAACTTCTATAATCTAATAAGCTGTTTTTATCGGTAGGTTTGGAGTAGATGTCGGTGGACAAAAAAACCTTGACCATCTTTAATCACCATAGTATCCAGAAAATGAAGTCGCTGGGTGTCAAATTCCATTGTGAATTGCAATCTTGCACAGAAGGAGTTAAGGAGCTCCAAAAATTTTTGGAGATCCCGAATGTTGCCCCCCCACACGCAGAAAATGTCGTCAATATAACGCTTCCATATTAACATATGTTCTTGAAATTCCACTGAAGTATACACAAAAGTCTCCTCAAAGTCCTTCATGAAGGCATTAGCGTATGGAGGGACAACATTCGAGCCCATAGCGGTTCCCCTACGTTGACTATAGTATGTATCTCCGCAGAGAAAATAATTCTCCATCAGAACAATTGTCAACAGTTCCAGACAAAATTCCTGTTCACCCATACCTAAATCCGAATCATTCAATAATTTTGCCATAACCTGCACACCTCCACTGTGTTCAATGGACGTGTACAGGCTAACGACGTCAAAAGACACCAATAAGGCGTCTGTTGGAATCTGATTAATTTCCTGTATGATGTTCAGAAAATGTGAAGTATCCAAAATGAATGAAGCAGAAGTCTGTATCAATGGTGTTAATATTTTCTCAAGATATTTAGCAACTGGGCTAAATATCGAATCAGTAGATGCCCCTATTGGACGACCAGGTGTTTTTTCGAGGCTCTTATGTACTTTTGGAAGCACATAGAAGACAGGACAGATAGGATATTGCATCTGCAAAAATTTATATGTGGATTGATCTATGATCTGTCTAGCTAGATATCTATCCAACACTTCTTTTATTGTGGCTCTAATCCGAGGCAAAGGATTCTTATCCAATCTACAGTATGTAGTTACATCGGCAAGTTGCCGATATATCTCCTCTAAATAAGTGTGTTTATCCATGATCACCAGCGCCCCACCTTTATCGGCTGGTTTGCAAATAATCTTTTTATTCCTCTGGAGAGAAATCAATGCATCTTTTTCCTCCTTTCTCAAGTTATCATGGAAATACATTTGATTCCGTTCCTGTAGAATTTTTCTAATATCTCCATCCATCAGAGAAATAACAGATTCCACACCATGTGATGTATGCGGGGGATTAAAATTACTGCTGGTTCTTAAACCTAATGTTTTGACAGATATTTTAGCAGATGTCTCTACTTTTTCCAAACTTTCACATGGATTAGAGCCAAAATAAACTTTCAGACGCAACGTACGATAAAAATATCTCAATTCACAGGAGGCTTAATTCACAAAGGGATAAATTAACCGAAGAGATGTAAATCACCAGGTTATCCTCTATGTGCCCAATTGGGAATGTGTTCGTCCCTGTATTAGATTCTCCTTGGACAATGCTCCATCGGGGCCCCCTCGTCTTTTTGTATACTGCCTTTGTCCCTGTCCCCTTAAAAAAGGAGAGGGACGGCGTGAATAACTGCTGTACTCGCTCTCTGAGCTGGAACGTCCCTGCTCGTATGACTGTCGTCGGTAAGAACCGGCGAAGGATAAATCTCGCCATCTATATACTCTTTGGTTGGTATAATCCTCTGTATCCCTTAGGAATTTTTCTTTCTTTCTTTTTTCAATATACTGCCTATACTCTTTTAATGTATTATCCGATTTCTCTTTTAAGCTTGCCCAGTCAGTGATTGGCAAGATAGTTGCTAATTGCGTTTCAATAGAGCTAATACGTTCCTTAATATTCTGCATAGACTTTTGTAGAAATTCCACTGTCAATACCATAATATCTACAGAGCATTTATTAAGAATACTTTCGAACTTATCAATTAAAAACACGTCTCCTGAAATAAAGTGGGACGTAAGTTACATCTCAGACCCCTCGGGATACGGTTAGTTTTACAGTATTCAGCTAGGGTCACACAATGCAACTCATATGATACCAGTTTCTTTGATTCACGTTTGTAATCTTTTATACGTAGTTCCCCAGAAGGGACATGTAAAAAATCATTAGATGTCGTCACTTGTGACAAAATATGAGACACTTCCTGCTCATTATAATGAAATATATTCAACGTCAATTTAAACTAGGTGTACAGAGAAAAAATCACATACAATAAAAAATATTGTTGCTCGTACACCACGAAAAACAATGATTTTTCAAGATCGGTAAAAAAGCAATCATAACTTCATAATGTAAATCCCCCAACTCAATATTTAAAAAAAATGTAAACTTTTATTTTTCAAAGAAAAGTGTTTAGCCAAATTCATGAACTTTTTCTTTTCCTAAAGTGAGACCTTCATCAAACAGAGGGCTGTAAACACTAAAAAACATACAAAAGTGTCACAATATATACACAAACCCCAAAAATAAAATACAGGGGGGACAAAGTTACTATATTTTTTACAAATACAAAATAGAAAGAAAAGGGGGGGAGAAAACAAAACCATTGAAGTAGAAAAAAAAAAAAGGATAATACAATACAAAATCTTTTGAAAGGTGTACAAAAAAGTTCCGACCACCAAAAAAATACCTTTTTTTGTAATATAACAAATACTGGGGCCCATAAAAAAAAAGCCAAAATAGTATGCACTAGAAAAATATTTTTTAAAGGAAAATAGTTAATAAAATGAAACAATAATAGTTTCCCTAATTAGCAGAACTATATTTACGGGAAAGATTCTATCCGGAACAGGCAACTTTAGCTCAAAAGGAATTTAAAACGGCCCACATCCTACTAGCCTCGGCGTCCTTTTTAAAAACCGCGCATACGCCTCTCCTCTAACAAGTACGTCACTAAGGGCAAGCTGAAACCACCTTCCGCCCCACTATGTAGATCGCGCAGAGCGAGTAAGTGCCGCGATCGACAAGGACTGCATCAGACCCCCAAAAACCCCTGACCCACATGGGCGATGATGATTTCGACATTTTTGGGGCCCTGACTGGGAACGAGGAGGAAGACTGCGGGTGCAGTTTTTCATTAACCACTGAAGGCAGATTGGCGACGCGTTTTGTTACTGAATTTCCCGGGCCCCGACCCAGCGATGACAGGCCTGAGGTCCTGCAACTACGATCCGCGGGTGCGTGTTGTCCCACATTGGAAGAGACCTTCTCCCCGTACCTCTACCCCCTGTCTACCCCCCTCTTTGCTCGCTAACCTGCATTCGCCCAGTTCAAAATTAAAAATTTGAGAAGGTATAATAGTTTTGAAAGTCTCTTATTAAAAACCAAATCAAAAGCTATTCCAAACCCTCTAATCAAAACAAAATGCTGGATTCAAATTTAACGTAAGGGGGGCTCATAAACAAACTGGCTGGGAAAAAAGTCCAAAAACCGAATCTGTTATTTTTTTCGTATAATACAGGTTTTTTTTGCACCTTTAATTCACCTTGGTGACTAAAAAATTCTGTTTTCAGTTTTTACGTGAAAGCTGCGTCAGAACAAAGCTGTATGCGCCAAAGAAAAAAACAATATCTGTAATGTATTCGGATAATAAAAGGTTTTTTTTTGGCACCTATAAATTTTCCCAGGGGAACTACACAATTGCGGTTTTTAAAATTTTAACTGAAAGGTGGCTCTATCAACAAATCTGGACTGGGAAAAGTGAAAAAAAACACGTACTGTAATGTATTCGGATAATAAAAGGAAATTTTTTGGCCCCTACAATTCACCGTGGTGACTACAAAATTGCGTACCCAAATTTAACTGCAAAGTAATCTATCAACAAAGCGGCCCTGCCCAAAATAAAAAAACACGTATCGAAATGTATTGGGATAATAAAAGGGTATTTTTTGGCCCCCTACAATTTTCCCTTGGTGCTCAAAATTGCAGTATTCACATTTAAGTGCAAGTCCTCAATGAACAAACGTAGGCGCCAAAGTCAAAAAACACGTACTGAAATTTATTCGAAATTAAAAGGGTATTTTGCACCCCTATAAACCGTGCTGACTTGCGGGGATTCTAATTTAAGTACAAGGTGATAATCAACAAAGTGGAATGGGGAAAAAAAGAAAATTAACACCTACTGAAAGGATACGAAATAAAAGTGGAGTTTTGCACCTAACAAAGAGACCTGCAGTTATAAAAAGATTGTATCCTATAAGTTCAGGCTGCCCAAAACCAGGAATATTTCAATAGAAAACTTTAATAATAAAACTATTACGTGCTACACAAGCTTGGGAACTTTTTCCGTAATTTTTTATGAGCTTTTCTTTTTTTCGCCCCGGGGGCCCCCCCTCCGCTCCCCCCCCGTACTTTACAGCGGGAATGCTGCTTAAAATTCCTACCTAACTATATAAAATCTCCAATCTCTAATCTAACTAAATTTTAAGGGTCACAGCTAATTTAAGGTTTCTCTGTGAAGAAATAAATAATTTTGGGTGAGCGTTTTGGGCAAAAAAAAGCGAGGAAGCCTTCTGCTCTAACCTGAGAGACACTGAGCTGAACGGAAACCCCTTTTTTGTAAAAAGAGGGATGTGATTTTTCCAGCCAATCGAACTATACACACTCAGTCCATGACTCGCCCCAACATCTCACCCGCTCTATTCTGTAACTGATTTTTCTGGCCGCCAAAATTACAGGAAGCGCCGAAAATGGCGCGATCTTAATAGTGATCCAGATTTTAACCAAATTATCGCATGATCTAAAAAATCCGATCACCATAAAAACTGTGCCGATTTCAACTTTGTCGATAATAATCGCTCAACACTAATTCTCATTATTACTATCTATATACCTTAAAAGATTTTTCTAGTGCATACATTAATTTTGGCTTATTTTTATAGGGAAACCCCGTATTATGATATATTGCAAGAAAAGGGGATTTCTTTTGGGGTCGGAACAAAAATACACCCTTACAATAGATTTTGTATATTTTTACCTTTTTTTCTTTTTTTACTTCACATGGTTTTGTTTTCTCCCTTCCCCTTTTCTTACTATTTTGTATTTCTAAACATATAGTAAATTTTCAACGAATTTTTTTTTGATTTCTATATATATTTGCACTTTTTGTATGTTTTTATGTATTTACAGCCACTGTCTGATGAAGTCTCCTTTAACCGAAACGTTCATGAATTTGGCTAAACACTTTTCTTGAAAAATAAAAGTTTACATTTGTAAACATTTGGTAGGGGAATTTACATTATAAAGTTAAACATAATCATCATGTGACCTCCCAAAATCATTTAGAAACGGGGTTTACATGACTCTATGCGGGGCGTAACCTTGGGGGCCCTAGTGCAAAAATTACCATGCCCTTAACAATACAGGGTCTTCTTATGTGAAAAAAGGCTTTTTTGGCCCCCTTAGGGTGCAGGGGCCCCTATCCAGCCACTGCGCACCCCCCCGTAGTTACGCCCCTGCATCTGTGGGGAACTGAATAGGAAAAAAAAGGGGTCCCTTTTTATTATTTGGCAAATTTTGGGAAATGTCTGTATTATGTGTAGTTACTTGTATAACAATAGTCTCTCTAGGTGATGTCACATTGTTTATAAAGTTAAATTTAAAAAAAGGGGTGTCTTTATCACAGGGGCGAGACATCGAAATGCTGCGGGGGTAAAAAAACTGGGAAAAAGTCTGCTCCCCTTAAACTATGTTACCTTTTAAACTGGGTACCAAGTCAATGACCTTGGGTGGCACATGAAAGCCGCTGGGGGTGGAATACTGGAGAATTTTGCTCCTCCCAAAAATATGTTTCCTGATACCAGGGGTCACATGACCTGTGTGGTGGTCACATGACTGTTTTGTCCATACAGGTACTCCAAGGGGCCCTTACATGGGCAAATGTGGCCTGTCCATTTTTTTTTTTAGAGCAAGCCCACGCATTGTAAAAAGAGAGTACAGGAGTGAAAATTTTAAAAAAATTTTTTTGAAAATTTGGGATACTTCCCCATTTTATAATTAAAAAAATAAGAAAAGAGATTTCTTAAGACTTTATAAAGGAGATATTCCTTTATAAAGCTCTAGGACCTTCATCAATTCTGAGAAGTCAAGTGAATTGGGTTGTTCTGCAGTACCTAGCATAGTGAATGGCCAGTGTGAGAAATATTACTAATAGCACTAAAAGGGTTATCAAAGTGTTTTGAAAACAATGCTGTTGGTCAGGACTTTGTTAAAATTAAAATATTATAGGTACTCAACTCTCTTGTGGCCACATATCCATCCAAATAGTTCCCTGCAGACCCCAAAGTACTTTTACATACATGGCTCACATAAACCTTTGTCCCAATCCCGGGCCCATGTTCATTTCACTCATTGGGGCATGACTGCTGAGACCAGTAGTTGAATTGAGGTCACATGAGCCAAGTATATGATGTCACTGTTGAGGAGCTAGCAAGGAACACCCCGGGGGCCGCTTGGGGGAAGAGATATGCCAACTCAAAAACCCCTTTTTCTTTCAGAATTATGGCATTTTGACCCTGTTGATCACACGTGATATACAATCCAAGATATTTGGGAAATCTCTGGATAAAAAGCCCCTTTAACAATAGATGCCTTTATTTTGCCATCTTTTTAGTAAAATGTTTACAGAATAAGAAAAAGTAAAAGGGGCCTGGATGTTTTTCTTGAAAGACATAACATCATAAGTTATATTCGCCAGGTCACTGTAAGTGGGATGTTAATTCAATTATTTAGTTTGGAATCCATATTTGTAGGTAGGAAGAAAATGTTCTCCTTAATTTCAGACAGTTGGCAACTCTATCAAAGTTTTTTTGCCTTACTCTGTAGTAATATTATAGCATTATACTGTAGGTTGAACTTCATGGATCCATGACTTTTTTACCTCCCTATCATAGTTTTCTATGACTATTTTAAATCTATATTAGCACATTTTTACACAATGATTTTCAAAAGAAGAAGAATTCTACAAGAACAGTAAGACTGTTGTTACCATTCACATCAGTGTGTGTCTGTAGTAACTCTATGTAATCTATATCTTTTTTTGCAAAGGATATTATCACTGGCACTAAGAGAAGGCAGAATAGTGAATTGTAGAGTAGGGAGGAGGGTTTTTGCAATGCTTCAGATTTCATCCCAATTTGTATTGACTTTAACGTGCCCATTCATTGGATGTAAATGTCTTCCACTTTCTATTCCATTGGTTCAAATAGGTATGACGGAAACAATTAAATAGAAAGCTTCTTGGTAAAGTCCATCATGGATATTCCAATGTTCCTTACAAGAACTCTATTCATGGTAAAAAGCAAAGGCATAAGGTAAGATACTGATGCTGCTGCTCAGTGCATGTTTCATATCTTCTTTTTTAGTCTTCATTTTGTAAAAAATAGTTTAGTATTGTAATGGATCTTGCTTCAACTAAAAGAATCTTTATTTCTTAATACCCAATCCATTATCAGCAAGGACCAGAACACTATTTTGTAAGCACACACAGACCTAGACCCCAGGACTGAACGACTGTGAACCCATTACAGGTTCTCCAGCCTGGAATGGACAATCATTCTTGACATTAATTCTTGAGACTGATATCTGTCGTAGCAATAAACAAAGCACTTTAATGTGTACGAAGTTATCATGGTATTATACATACTAATGACAACAGAATCCTTCTTTACGAAAATATTTGTTGCCGTTAAGTTTCCAGAATGTGACATGTTCACTTAACGAGGCTTTGATTAAATGGTAATTTCTACAATAACAAAGTTCTTAGTCTCCTACTTTCTATCTTTTTCTTACTTTATTTATTCAAATTTTATCTATTTCATTTATACTGAGTGATTATTAATTCAGTTTGAATAATAATATGAGTTTGTAATGATAATTGTTTTCTTTATAAGTCATATGATTCTAAACTGCCAAAAAATTCAGGGACATGCTTTAAAATTTAAAAAACAACAGTGCCCTTTATGGGAATTTACTAGAGTTCTCGTAAAAGGTTAATACTTGTGAAAAGTAACACAATTATAATTATATTTGCTCATCTAAAAGGAAGACGCTCTATTTAAATAGCCGATATGACTCTGATAAGACTGTGAGAATACAATCCTTTACATTTACATTAATCCTTTACATTTTATCAGGATCATACGGACTTACAGTTGTACCATATGTGGTGGACTAGAAGTTCAAACATGCTAACACTTGTTTATTCCTTAGGGTAAGATTAATAAATGCTAATTATCGGAAAGGTGCAGACTTTTCTGAATACCATTTTTCTTACATACAGTAAGTGAGTTCTAGAATATGTATGTGTTAACAAATCCATATATGCAAGCTACATACTACTACAGTACACCTACACTTACAAAGAAGAGTCCCTTTTCTATTTTCAGCTGACATAGGTGTAGTGTCTTGGATAATAGACTCTACTGTGACTAGCTTTTAAACTGATACTTAGTCCTATTAAGTCTCAGGGTCCATAACCTTGGTAATTATCTGAGAAGCACATCATTTACAATGACAGGAATTGTTCTCAAGCATACAAGGAGTCTAAAGAAATAAAGAAGGAAGTGACTTCTAAAAGAGAAAAGTCAATCGAACAGGTTTCTTTGTGAGATCCATCTGGGTCTTCTTTCAGAGTGAATGATACTCTTCTGAACTGTTCTCAGATCCAGCCTGACTTCTGAATCACCCTGATCTCTGGAGAACGTACTGGCAAAGGCTTATCACAGCTTGTTCACCACTGTAATATTCATCTTGAACAACGCACTCATTTGTTCATGTAAATTAAGGAACAATGTGTGTCTTAGAAAGGAATGAATTTCAAGAGCCTGTCATACTCAATAGATGTTTATTTGGGAAGAATATATACTGTGTCAGGGTAGGCTTTTGAAGTTAAGAAACAATGGAACATACAGTGTCTCTAATTATGTCCGCGCGCTACTAAAGGATTTGCTTGATAAAATGTTACCCATTATATAGTGTGTATAAGAACAGGGGGATGTGGGGGGTGGCATTAAAATGTTAAAGATTATTTGTATAGAGATACGTTCATAGGGGGCTCGATCACATCTGAATTGGCGCAGGTTCCGTTACATGACGGACGCAAGTCATGCTTTAATGAGAGCGGCGCGCGCATGTGTGACGCAATTGGTCTGATGATTTTCTGTCGTTTATTTTATTATTGCTCTTAGGAGCTGATCACATCTGCATTGAAGGTTCCATTTGGAGTCTATGTTGCAGAGGTGGTGCAGGATACGTTACATGAGGAATGCCAATGCCGTCCGCCCGACCCCATTGATTGCAATGGTGTCTGTTGAGTTTCTGTCATGGTGTCTGTTTTTTTCACGTCATTTTTAATGAAATCTGAGGCCTTTACGAAATCCTAAAGGTCTATCTTGTTTATACAAATGTACATAGGCCTCCTTTCATTGATCTTCCTCACTTAATGGAAACTATACTGTACGTTATATCTTGTATTCTTGGAGGTTGATGACTTTTTCAGGATAGAACAGGACAGGAAATCAAAGTGAAAAGAATCTATTAGAAAGAAAAGGAAAAAAATGATTGGCACTGCGCTAAACAAAAGAGTAGGGTGCAGTTTGCTGCAGAAGGCCGAATGTAACTGAAACCATAATTAAATGCACGTGATACTGAAACATGCAGTGTTTCACCCATGGTTCTGATATGAAGATAATGTATTTCAATTTTGATATGTGAAATAGAATGATTATTTTTGCTCCCACTGGAATGAATACTGCATCTCAAAATTGCTCTAGGAAGGGTCACCGCATTCACCTCTGCATTTTCGTACTGTGAGCATCATTTTATCTTCTTTCCATTTTTGGATTATGCATTTTATGTTATTTGAACTATATTAAACATTCTTAATAAAACAAAATGAATCATGTATGATGCATGACCCGAGTGTGGAAAATAAAAATTCCATTGCATAAGACATTTTGCATAAGAACCTGCAAAGAAAGCAGATCATGCAGCAAGTGCTAATTTCATATGAACACAAAGGAATAAATGTGTTTGGATTGTTATAAAAATGAAATGAGTCGCTATGGATAGATTCTAGAACCGCAGTATAAATAAGTTATCACGTTCATCCACAATAATTTCCATTTGGGCAAGTTCAGTATATGGAATGTAGAAATGAATCATTTGTGTCAACTGATATAGGATACTGTACTTAACGCCAATGTACTTAAACCATTTATTAACGGTTTCACTCCACGTAAGATGCTAATCTACACGAATTTTCAAGCCAGCATCATATTACATTCATACTTACATTTTACTAATCCTGAGATACAGCTTTTATTTTTATTTTTCTATAGTCCAGAGCATTTTTAACAAGTCTACAGTCATCAGAGTTGAAATTACCTCATAATTATGTACTAGTTAATAGTTGATATTGTACTATAATCCCTCAACTCTTCCACGGATCCTTCTGAAATGTTAAGTAATTCGTTACAGGGATGTGTTGTTATAGGGTGCTGATCAACTCTTTCCAAAAGCATACAGCAGAAATATGAATGCAGCTCTGGGCTGGCTGTACAGACTGTAAGGGCTTGTCCCCACAATACGGGTTTGCAGCCGGTTTTTCAGACAGTTTTCGGTTTTGAAAACCATCTGCAAACTGTTTGACAAACTTTTACATGGACCTCTAAGGAAAATCCGCCCGTTTTCCGCGGTCTGAAAAACATTGAACATGTTTATTCTTCCATCCGGTTTTCGGGCGAATTATGAACATGTCTATGCGAAGGGGAGGGCCTTTCTTTGCTAATTGTGGAGAAAAGCCGTCCCCCTGCACGGACCAAAAACAGTACAAACTGACCGGTATTTGTCCTGTGCCATGGGGACGCGGCCTGACTCTCCAAGCTCCTAATGATGATATTTGGAATTAAAAGGACTAAAATAAGAGGTGTAGAGGTCTGGATAGCAGATCATGCCCATTTGAATGTACATAAATAGTTATTTAGCTACCAGTAGGAGAATTTCTCTCTTTTCCCACTCTGGAAAAGTGCAAACAATATGCTTCGAGTTGCAGTGACAAGGTGACATGTGCTGTTAGCAGATTTGACAACATAAATTTATTTTCTCTCCTAACAATCCAAAAAGCAAAAATAAGAAAACCTCAGCACAGCTTAATAGTGAAAAAAGCAAAGAAAACTTGTACTTAGCTTCAGTTATGATTATTTGATACATTATTACTATATGAGGGTGCATTTTAAAAAGAAATTAATCATGGAGCTATTGGTAGAGGATTTTTGATGTTTGGTTTACCTCTGATTTGAGAGGAATCTCTTCACTCTTTACTATATGCTACTTAATCCAAGGACTGTAATCAGTAACAATCACAGAACATTGGAGATTCTCTAAAGAATCTTGAGTGATAACCACTCTGGTATCCTTGTGATATTGTTAAAATACTATAAATGCTCTTCAGTTTATTTCAGGTAAGTTTTCATTGATTTCAATGTTGTCTTCAGGCTGCTTTCCTTTGAATATTTTTTAAAATGTTCAAAAAAGACACAACTCTGGTTTTACAATGTAATGTTTTATCTATTTTGAGGATGATAGATTTAAAAAATAAGGATGCATTGCACATGTGAACTACTAGGTAACCCAAATTAGAGAAGAGAATCTGTAGAAATGTTGTCAAGTGGATCACTAAGGAGCTTGATAAATAGAATGATACATCAGAATTGTAGAGTAGAATTACCTTGGCTAATGTCAAGGCTCAGCGGTCATATCCCAACCTCTCTGGGCCCAGACTATTTATTATTCATCTTGGTCATCATGACACAGAGGAGGTGAGTGGGAGTAGAATCATCAATACTGTCTACTGTTAGCATCCACAGTTCAAAGCAGTATTATACATTATGTCAGATGAAAATGGGTGGGCATATAAACATCATAGGGTCCACCAACCAGGACCCTCTAAGATGAACCAAACTGGAGAGTGGATATGTACAAGCAGCTATTGTTTTGGTCCTGTAATACATGGACAACCATTTATCTGATTGACGGCATTAAATAGTACATTTCTCCAGCAGCCACAGCATAGTAAATGCTTTGCTGGCAAAATTAGCTATTTGCCAGGCTTGCCGGAAACAGGAACCTGTGCAATCAGCTAATCATCCTAGTAGCCACATTTTGAAACGGAGTTGTCTCTGATTAAATAACCCCTTTAAATTTCCTATTATAACAACTATAAAGTATGGAAAGTAATTTTAAACTTATTCAGATATTAATGCTTACTGTAAATGTTTGTACTGTGGTGAGATTTTCTTTCCTTGCTATGTAGTTTTCATTTCTCCGGTGCAGATTTAAAAGGAGTCTTTGCGGCAGAGGTTTAATGATAGGATTGGGTACATCTTCAGTATGACAATAATTCTACACATTTGTCTACATCGGTCTAGCTACTCAGCTACATAAATCCTGCAGTACAATAAGTGCCCTAGTTGAAAGTGTCAGCATGGAGATCACAGGCAGGATTGGCAGAAAGACCTTGAATACTGTATACACATTTTAAATCTAGTTTCCATAATACAATATTGTTAGAAGAAACCAAGTGAAATATAGAAGCATGGTATGAATAATGCATTTGTCTGTTTTTTGACAGATACAAAAATGGGAAGTTTATCTTGGCCCACAGCGACTTTTATAACTGTTGTTGCTACTGTTTATTTGGAAGCAAAAACAACTCAGCCAGTAAAGTACACTAAAAAAGTGTACAACATGGAGATTGCCAATGCTTTTGAGACTTCTCTTGCACCACCGACAGAAGAGACTGTTTTCACTGAATTATCGGAGACAACTGACACCACTACTGAGCTGGCCACTTTAAACCCTGACTTCAGAACTGCCACTACACTATATCCTTTTGATAATTTTACCCTCGAAACAGCGGATTTCTTCTTTAACTGTTGTGATTGCTGTACACCTACGGCTGGGCAAAAGGGTGAACCCGGACCCATGGGACTGCCAGGTAAATCAATGTATATGCAACCAAGCAGAAAGTATGTACCATTTAAAACACATAGTTCAGAGAAGCGCCTTTTTTTTCTATAGACAAGTAAAAGCAAATGGCCAATAAATGGGTGTTCTATGAAATACATGTATCTACAGAAGCGGGATATTTATCAGCTACCTTGCAGTGCCAGGAATAGGTGATAAATATATTTCATGGCACAACCTTTTTAAATTAAGCCTGAAAGTCGCTTCACACATTAGATATATGGTAAGGAATTATGGGAATTGTGGCAGAATCCTCCACCAGATCAACGTTTCATATATTACAGGGGTATTCCGATTTCAAACATTTATGGCATATCGATAGGATATGCCATGAATGTCTGATAGGTGTGAGCTCCATCTTTTTGGGAATGTGGATGGACTTTCAAATATCCTTTGTCGTAGCTACACAAAATGAAGAGGTGGCAATGTATGTGCAGTGCTCTACATTTTTTTCAATAGATGTTCGAAGTAAAGCCAAGCACACTCGAAATCTCCATAGAAGATAACAGAGAGAGACATGTATGTGCCACCACCAATCTGTTCTGTGCTGCTGCCGAACAGACAAGAACAGAGAGTAAGGGGACCCTTGCTTTCCAAGTACATGCAAGTTCCAAAGGTGATACCCACATCTATTAGACATTTATGTTTGAGTTAAAAATTCTTTAAGTTTCTCAGGTTAACGCCTCATGCAGAAAGTTTTACTAAGGCAACATGCATGCAACTGTGCTAGGGCACTCATAGTACATGTTGCCTTACTGTACCTTTAAAGGCCTTTGTTTTTATATGGAGGCAAACATGGCATGTGACACATTCTGTATATGACATATGGCACCTGGCATAGGAAGTTTTTCCTGCAGCAAGGGATCTATGTGGGCCACTATAGAGTCTCCTGCACTGTCATCTATGTTGGGGAAGGTGGGATTGTTTTGGCTATGTTTTGTGGCTTATCTTTTATGCCCATGACTGCGCCCATATCTTTTTATTGCAAATCCTCTTTGATACATTGATTTATATGAACTATTGTGTTTTCTTGTTGGGATGCTTGTTAACACTGGTTGATTTGCCCTAAAAGGAAAATGTTTATCATGATATATAAGAGAGACAATTCAATGACGCTCTGCTACCTCTCTTTCTGTTCAGTAAAGAAATGATCATCTTGTACACCTTCGCTAAAATATTTAATCTGGTTTATGAAATGTGCTTTTTCTTCTAGTCATAGAGGCTAATAAAGTTCAGTTGATTATTACTAACTTGATGCATTTTCTTGAAGAAATATTCTCCTGATTACGCATTATGTATAATTATTTTGCACTTTTTTTTATTGCTTATTGACTGATAATTCAAAATGCATTCTGTTTTCCATTATTGCAGCCATTCTGAAACAGAGAGAAAATACTCATAGATTTTTATTGGATCCACAAATCACTTGCAGACAACCAGCATTTGAAACACAGTGTTCTCAGGCCAAGCAAGATTTGAAGTCTTGTATATCGTAAACTATAGAACAGCCTAATAAAAGGAAAGACTTTGTTCTTTCAGTTCATAGAAAATTACAAGTCACTAATTTGTTTTTTCTCCAACAGTTTTATAGGTTGCTACATCTTAGGTTGTGAACTATTTATGGAGCAATATTCAAACCATTTAAAGTGTTCTTACGCTGTATAGAAGGTTAGGGGATCACTCTCATATATCGACTGACTCTGTAACATAGATATGATACAGTACTGTTTAGGCTCACTATTAGGCTTAGATTTGTAATAATCTGGGTACATTTTTATTATGGCTTTTCCTGTATTAATGTACAGTGAGTTGCAAAAGTACTCATATCCTTTGAAATTTTCCAAATTTTTAATTTTTACAGGCAAATACATAAATGTATTTTTATTTATTACATGTGATAGAGCAACACAAAGTAGCAAATATTTGTTGAAGCATAAAGAAAATTATACGTGCGTTTCCAAATGTTTGCAGATCAGAAAACTGGAAAGTCAATACTTTAGCTGCAATGACAGCTGTAAGTCTGTTGGGGGATGTCCCTACCAGCTTTGCACATCTAAATGCACATCTAAATGACAATTTTCCTTTGCACAGTAGATCTAGCTCAATCAGATTGGTTGGCAAATGTTTGTGAACAGCAATTTTCAAGTCATGCCACAGATTCTCAATGGGATTTAGGTTTGGAGTTTTATTGGGCAATTTTGACACATAAATATAATTTGATTTAAACAATTCTATTGTAGCTTTGGCTGTATGCTTATCCTGCTTGAAGGTAAATCTACGCCCCAGCATCAAGTGTTTTGAAGCCTCTAACAGCCTTTTTGATGTTTCTCTAATTACTGCTCCTCTTGTATGTGCTGTCAGTTTAGGCGGACAGCCATGTCTTGATAGGTTAGCAGTTGTGCCATACTCCTTCCATTTATGGATGATGGATTGAACAGTGCTCCGTGAGATGTTCAGAGCTTTGACTATTTTTTTAAGACCAAACTTTACAATACACTTTGCCACATCTTTATCCCTGAGCTGTCTAGTGTGTTCCTTGGTTTTCATGATGCTGTTTATTCTATTATGTTTATTCATTTATGTACTATAACAAACCTCTGAGGCCTTCGCAAAACAGCTGTAGTTATATTGATAATAAATTACAAACAGATATACTCTATTGACTAATTAGGTGACTTCTAAAGACAATTGGTCACACTGGATTTTATGTAGGGATAATATATGCACACCACACTATTCAGTTTTTTCATTTGCAAACATTTGGAAAAGTTCCTATGATTTTCTTTATACTTCACAAACACTACTTTGTTTTGCTTCATTACATAAAATATTAATAAAATACATTTAAGTTTGTGGCTGTAACGTTTAAAAAGTAGGAACAGTTCAAGGGGTATGAATACTTTTTCAACCAACTAAATAGGCCTCTATATAGATTTTGCTTAGCTCAAATCTCAGAGATATGTGGTGACATTTTGTTTAAATGTTGTTAACATAAATTGAGAATAATTTTCATTTTTTAGCCTTTTCTGGCAGTGTGAATGTGAACGGTTTTAAGCGTAGTTAGGCAGGGGTTGGTGAAACATTAGCCTTGAGTGCTATGTAATACCAGCAAATAGAAGTACGCTGCAGCCTGGTAATATAAAAATTAATTTATTATATTGTGCTGTAGCAATGAAGTAACAGGAGAACACTTCTTATACTATTAACTGGTGTCTAATGAGATTTGAACATCCATGCTTTCACTCTTCTGAAACGTAGTTTGGCAGCTAGCCCGTGGGATGGGAGTCTCTCTTTCCATCCACACTCTCTATTTACATGTCATTGTTCTCTAGTTGGCTCTCCTGTGTTTTTACTCTCCGGTTCAGCTAAACTGAGAGGGAAATAGACAGTCAACTTGGCTACATTTACAGTACAGGGAACTTACCACTGCAGCCTCTATCTCTCTGCTCTCTCTCACTCCCACCCCTAGACTGACTCCTCCTCCCCAAACTCCCAGTCTCCTTCTCATCCAGGGTCCCTTCCACACCAGCTGCAGCCCCCTACTCTACTGACATCTATGGACAGCCTCTCTAACTGCTGGTTCTAGCCTTACAGCTGATACGCTGCAGCTCCATTTCTCTTTTATTTAGACGCTGCAGCCATGATCGCCTCACCATCTTATGGGTTAAACAGCATAGATTGAAGCCGGCACTATCCCTGCTGTTAGTGACAGGGATCAGCTGTAATAATTAGCTGGCAACCACCATGTATGGCATAGTCTCAATTTGTGTGTTTGCTCCATACAACCTTACCAGCATTATTTTGTAGCAGTATGTAGTGTCCACTGTTTTGCTTTGAATTTGTGTCAAAGTAAAGTTAAAACTAAACCTGACCGATTGGCATAAATTAATTTTAAAGAGTACCTATCACCTTCAGAGAAACCTCATGAAGTAACAGAAGACTAAAATACAAACACTTTTTCAAATATGCTTCATCAAGAAAATCAAAGCATTTCACCTGTAATTCAGTTTTTAAAAAAGCGCTGGCCCTTTAAGACAGCTCTGAAGTTGGGCCAAGTCGGCATCTGACAGCTTGATGGATCACTAGGTTGACAGCTGTGTGAAAGTAACTGCTTCTGAGCTGGGAGAGTCCACTACGCAAGGGAGAGCCAGGAAGTCTACATCAGGTGCACACGAGCTGCAGTGTAATATAGACGCCTGTATTCTATGGAGGAGGAGGCTGAAGCAACAAGTAAACTCTGTCACATTATGTC
Source organism: Phyllomedusa bahiana (assembly GCA_025379985.1). Classification (NCBI taxonomy): domain Eukaryota; kingdom Metazoa; phylum Chordata; class Amphibia; order Anura; family Hylidae; genus Phyllomedusa; species Phyllomedusa bahiana. Next base: position 64,667 of record JAODAL010008402.1, on the reverse strand, counting down.
CTCAGTGTACTGTGCCTACAGTGTATATAGTGAGAGACTCAGATCACCCTGTACAATCAGCTATGCCCTCAGCTCCTCCTGCACAGTTGGTATCTCCCAGCAAAATGATAATATTCTCCTGAGTTACAAAGCAAAAGTAAAATCTGTGTGCCTGTAATACTGAGGTAAATCCTCTGAATTGCTAATGACATGTATTTGAGAAAAGTCTTATAATTTCATCTACTATCAATTTTTGTGTGTTTGTGTGGAGGTGATAGGTACTCTTTAAGGTTACGTAGTTACATAGTTAGTACTGTAAAAAAAAAGACACGTCAATCAAGTCCAACCAAGGGTGGAGAACTATGTGGATAAAGGGAGAGGGGCAGTGAACCTCCAAGGTTTGTTTCCCCTACTGATTAAGACATGGATTCCACAAGGCAAAAAACAATCTCTAACCCCTGATCCCAGAATTCCCATCAGACTGGATTCAGAAGTATACGGCTACATAACTACTAATATTTTATGTAGTTATCTAAGCCTTTCTTGAAACCCTTAACTGTTCTTGCTGTGACCAGCTCATCGAGCAGGCTATTCCAAAGGTTCACAGTTCTCATGGTGTAGAAGGCTTTTCTCCTCTGGTGATTGAATCTTTTTTTCTCCAGACAAAGGGAATGTTCCCTTGTTTTTTGAGGGGGCTTTACAAGAAATAGCTTTTCCCCATACTTTTTGTAGGGGCCATTTATGTACTTACATATAAATGAATCATATCTCCCTATAGCCGTCTTTTCTCAACACTTTTCTCAAGACTAAATAAGTTTGATTATTTTAACCTTTCCTCATAACTAAGATGTTCTATTCCCCTTATCAGTTTGGTTGCTCATCTTTGTACTTTTTTCTGTCTCCAGTTCAACCATCTATAAAGTCCAGAACTGAACAGCATATTGAAAATGAGGCAGCACCAATGCTTTATATAGCGGTAATCTTATATCCCTGTCCCGCAAGTCCATGCCTCTTTTAATACATGCCAATATCCTGCTGGTCTTAGAGGCAGTTGACTGATATTGCATACTGTTCTGTAATCTATGATCTACAAGTACACCCAGATCCTTCTCAGCCTGCGATTCTCTCAGTTTTTTAGCCCTTTAGGACATATAGGGCTACATGTATGATCGGAGTTTGCGCCTGTTTTCAGGCGTATACTGCGCCTCACAGTGCCGGCTCCGCTGTCGGACGCAGTAATGCGCTGTCAGGCGCAACCTTCGCCACTTTTTAATGCGTCTAACATAAAGGGGAGTTCTGCGGGCGTTCTGGGGCGGGAAGCCGCACATTCGAAAAATCCGAGGCATGCATGATTGCGGGTCGGCAAAGTGAGGCACAATACGGCGCCTTACAGCTCCGACAGGCAAACCTAGTTTAATGTGGTCTATCTGAGCGGAGAAGTCGAAGTGGAGCTAGGAATTCTTGTAATGTGCTATAGTTCTACACTTACAACAGTACACTACTAAAATAAATGATTTGTCAAGAAGAATAAATAATTAAGCAAGAAACCGTCCGTATTGCGCTCGGAAAAACAAGTCTCGTCAAATTAACCTCATGGTAAATAATGGGGAATGTATTTCCGACGCAAAATATGTGCCACACTTTGTGACACGTATTTGAAATGTATTTCAGGACGGATTTGCGTCCACAAATTCACCCTGAAATAATCCGGGTGAACAGAGCCACTACAAAAATAAAATGGATTTGTCATTTAAATGAAGTAATTAATAAACAGACATATCCAAGTGCTCTAAAAATGAAATAAATGTGTTAGTAAATTTTATCCAATAAAATTAATGCCAATTTACATATTATCTCAAAAAAATTCTCCACTATAAAATGTATTCCAAAGTTCATGAAAATTACAATAATTTAACCTCAAATAAGCCACTGATGATGTGGTACAGATGTTTTATTAAACATTTTTCATAACAACAATTTTAGATGTATTTGGGCTGCTTTCAACTTTAATGCAATTCAGTATATACAACTAAAGGCAGCACAGCACAGGTGTTGCTGGAATCTGTGGTCCTCCAAGCAGGATTTCTATTCACTGACATGCTTAATGATTTATTTCTGATTTCCAGCCTGTCTATAAACTTAATACATGTTAGGCGCATTCCTTATGCGACTAAGTTCCGCAATGCGCCTCACACACAGGCGAGGCACAGGGAACTTTCCGCCAGCAGTTATGAGCGCACTTCGGGCGCCGACATAAATGAGGCGCAGCTTTCATGAAATATACCGTGAAAACGGGCGCCTCTACGCGCCGATCTTCATACATGTCTCCCATAGTGCATACAGACTATTCATACCCAAATACAGAATTTTACATTTATCCACTTTGAGCCTCATTTGCCAAGTGGATGCCCAAACACTCTGTGTGTCCAGGTCTGCTTGCAATCTATGGAACATCTTCCATAGATTGCACCACATTACATAGCTTGGCATCATCTTCAAAAATAGAAACAGTGCTGTTATTTTCTCACCTATATCATAAATAAATAAATTGAATAAAAGAGGATCTAGAATTGGGCTTTGGGGTAAACTCCCCCCCCAAGAAAAGAAAAAAAGAAAACAACCATAACCGTCATTTTAACCCAAAGTTGGAGATAAGGATTTTACTTGTGTGTGAGGGTTAATTTTTCACTCCATAGGACTTCTATTCCAGGGGTACTTGCTGCCTGATATCATTCCAGTCCAATGGCATGGTCTGACATCATTATGGTCCAACGTTAGATAACGGTTTCTCTAATGTGATGGGGCAGAAGGGACATAAGGCCACACACCAGTAGAAAAACCCTAACACCAACTTTAGGTTAGGGCTAGGGTTAAAAAATGTGGTTCCCAAACCCACTTCTTCATGTTTGGTCAGTGTTATTCACATACCTTCCAACTTTTATAGATTGCAAAGAGGGTCACCTTGGGTCACAACTCCAACCACACCCATACACATGACACCACCATGCCCAAACAAATGAGCTCACATTAGGACACGCCTCTTACCACACCAACACACATACAGCCCAACTTTTTAGACAACCAAAGAGAGACACTTATGGTTCACTGTATAAAAGATACATTTTTTTAATGCATAACTATATGCTTGAATAGGTTCTTATTAAAATATTATCATAAAATGAATTGGAATTCCAAAGATGAAATATTAAGTAAGTTTTTATCTAATCTACAGCTAGGAAACAATCAGATACTTTTTAAAGCAAGATAATCAGTTAATTGATGCAAATCTATTTCCCAAATGGAAAAGAGGGACATTTATAGAGCTAAGAGGGAGAAGGGTTAAAAATAGAGACTGTCCCTCCAAAATAGGAACACTTGGGAGGTATGGTTATTCATACAATAACTGTGATGTTTTAAGTCCCATTAAAATAATCTACAATGCAGGAGCTGTAGTATTAGTTGATCCTAGCATAACTCTTCATATTAAATGCAAACCTCTGTTCAGATTCTTCAAGGTGACTGCTATTCGTTTCCTGGTCTTGCCTTTGGAAGGTGATTTTGACTATGTATTGATTTGATTACTGAGGATCGAATTACCTTAATAGTGGCTGTGAACTGTCAGATGATTTTTTATTATTGAGAACCACTGTGATAATTTTTCATTGTATTGACGGTGTCAACAAAATTAATTGTACTTCCTTTAGTGGAAAGAGAAATCCATCAGATATATTTAACACTGTATTTTGCAGGTCCCAAAGGAGACACTGGTGACATTGGATTGCCAGGACCACATGGAGCCATTGGTCCTCCAGGCCAAAAGGGCCATAAAGGAGACAAAGGTATGAAAGAATGATATTACATTAATTAAGCCCCATTTTAATTGAAGTAGAACATGGGTTGAAGGATGTCTGGCTTTAAACTTAGCTGCACACTTTGTACCTATACAATCATGTAGGGTTATATTATAATGTTACACATTAAGAAACCACAAAATCATATCCTTCTTATCTTCTAACCCTCACCAGTGCTTATGTGTACCTTCAGTAAAAAATGTAAACTTCCCAATGCTCTCAAACCCTGGTGTACTTCGAGCCAAAAAGAATGTATGAACAGGTGCACTCCAAACTTTGTAAGTGCAGTAAGTGCTTTTGTAATGCACCAAATACACTTTTTAGTGCGCCAAAGATTAGGGACATTCTGGGGGCATCGCACCACATTCATAGAAGTAGACACATTTATGATTCTTTGCCAGACCAGATTAAAGGTTAAAGGTGGTCTGCCTGAGCCTGACTTGTCATATTGACTCTAGACTGCGACTGTATGTATGACCTGTAGAAGAACAGGTTCATACATTCTGGTGCATTCTACACTGTCTTTAAGCAATTTAGAACTGGCCTGTCAGCGCCAGGATTCATACATGTCGCACTATATAACAAGACACATATGCATGTTTTTCTCACTATCTGACATGAAATCAGAATAAACCTTATCTGTTTTAGGTCAATTAGGATTACCAAAATTATTTATATTTATATTTGCCAGATGCCACAATAATGAGAGATAATTTTTAAGCCATTTTTATTACTTTCTGCAAAGTCAAAAGTTTCATTAGTATTTGGTAGCATTGCTCTTAATGACTTGGTTTAATAATTTTGGATATCCTTTCTCAAGCTTCTCACAATAGTTGGTAGGCATTTAGGCCCATTCCTTCTAACAGAACTAGTGTAACTGAGCCATGTTTGTGGGTCGCTATGCTTACACCTGCCTTTTCAGCTTTCCCCATACATTTTCAATATTATTGAGATCAGGGCTTTGTGATGGCCACTCCAAAACATTGACTTGATTATCCTTAAGCCACTTTGTAACCAGTTTGGCAGTATGCTTTGGGTCATTGTCCATTTGGAAGACCCATTTCTGCCCAAGTTTTAACTTCCTGTCCGATGTCTTGAGATGTTGCTTCATTATTGCCACATAATCTTCTTTCCTCATGAATTATGCCATCTATTTTGTGAAGCGCACCAGTCCCTCCTGCAGCAAAACAACTCTACAACACGATGCTGCCGCCCCATGTTTCACAGTTGGGATGGTGTGCTAAGGCTTCCATGCTTTTCCCTTTTTCCTCCAAACGTAATGATGGTCATTATGGCCAAACAGTTCAATTTTAGTTTCATCAGACCACAGGACATGATTCCAAAAATGTAAGTCTTTGTTCCTGTGTGCATTTTCAAACATTAATCTGGCTTTTATATGTTTCTTTTGGAGTAATGGCTTCTTCCTGGCAGAGTGGCCTTTCAGCCACTGAACCCTCACCTGTTTTGGGTTTCTCTGGGTGAGCATCATGGAATTCCTTGATGAGGGATTCTGCATGAATGAACTTCGCAGGAACCCACGACCTCTCCTCAGGACCGTAACCCTTCCAATGCACAAGGTATTGCAGCAACCTTTGTACTCTGCGAGAGTCAATAATTCGATCCACCTCATACTCTAACTCCCCCTTAACTCTAACAGGAGGAGGAGGTTTAGCAGGTGGGATAGCAGATGGAACGTACCTCTTCAGGAGTGACCGGTGAAAAACGTTATGTACTAGGAAACCAGAGGGTAACTTGAGCCAGTTAGCCACTGGATTAATCACCTCCAGAATTACATATGGTCCCACAAAGCGCGGCACGAGCTTACCAGAGGGGACCTTTAGACGAAGATTCCGGGTAGACAGCCAAACCTTATCCCCAACATTAAATCCTCCAGCACAAAGGCGCCTCTTATCACACTTTTCCTTCTGGATGTTCTGGGCGTTCGCCAAGTTCTTCTGAACTTGGGCCCAGACTGTGCACAGATTGTTAACGATGACATCCACCCCACTATAATCAGAAGTAGCACCGGACAATGATGCATATCTAGGATAGAAGCCATAATTGCAGAAAAACGTAGAAACACCATTTGAGCTACTATCCTGGTTATTAATAGCGAATTCTACCAAAGGTAGTATTTCACCCAGTCCCCCTGCTGATTGGAGACAAAACACCGGAGCTTTTGCGTAATAGTTTGATTTAGCCCCTCTGTCTGCCCATTGGTCTCAGACTGGAAGGCAGAAGAGAAGGACAGGGTGATACCCAGAGCCTTACAGAGAGCTCTCCAGAAACAGGAAACAAATTGAACTCCTCTATCAGACACAATATTTTCGGGTAGCCCATGCAGTTTAACAATATGTCTGCTGAAAAGTTCCGCAAGCTTTTTGGACAACGGTAACGCTTTTAACGGAATCAAATGGCACATCTTACTTAAACGATCAACTATCACCCAAAGAACCGTCTTGCCCTCAGAGGTAGGCAGATCGGTCATAAACTCCATGGAGATATGAGTCCATGGACGGTCCGGTATAGTCAGAGGGCAAAGTTCACCAGGGGGGCGAGTTCTGGGAACCTTTGCCCGAGCAAAGGTGTCACAGGATGTAACATAGGCCCCCCCCATTACGGAACAATGACGGCCACCAGTAATTTCGGGAAATGAGTCTCTTTGTGCCAGACACTCCAGGATGTCCAGATAACACTGAATCATGTAATTCTTTTAATAATCGTAAGCGAAACTGAGTGGGGACAAAGACCTTAGAAACAGGACAATCAACAGGTCTCATATCCTGGCGTGTCTTGATCTCCATGACTAAGTCAAGGGAGATGACTGAGACAACTGTCTCTTTAGGTAGAATGGGCACCGGATCATCCTGAGGCGAGTGACTGGCACAGAAACTTCTAGACAACGCGTCCGCTTTAACATTCTTAGAACCAGGTCTGTAGGTAACCACAAAGTTTACGCAAGTAAAGAACAATGCCCAACGTGCCTGACGAGGGTTCAACCTTTTAGCATTCTCTAAAAAGGTAAGTTTTTTATGATCGGTTAGGACCGTCACTTGGTGCTGGACACCCTCGAGGAAGTGGCGCCATTCCTCGAAAGCCCACTTAATAGCCAACAATTCCCGGTTCCCAACATCATAATTCCTCTCAGCAGAGGAGAATTTACGGGAAAAGAAGGCACAGAACCAGAGATTAGTCAAGGCAGCTGACCCCTGAGATAGGACTGCCCCCGCTCCAAACTCCAAAGCATCAACCTCAACAACGAAGGGTTTAGTATGGTCAGCTTGAACCAACAGTGGAGCTGCAACAAAACACTGCTTAAGCTTTTCGAAAGCCTCTATGGCCTCAGGTTGCCAGTTACTGATATTAGCCCCCTTCTTAGTCATATCAGTTAATGGCCGGACAAGAACAGAAAAATTACGAATAAATTTTCGATAATAATTGGCAAAGCCTAAGAACCACTGTAAGGCTTTCAGGGAGGACGGCCAAACCGAATCAAGAATAGCTTGAACCTTCCCGGGGTCCATACAGAATGAGTTCGGAGTCAAAATGTATCCCAGGAAAGGTACCTCCTGAACCCTGAAAACACATTTCTCAAGTTTGACAAACGATTACCTTCAAGATCTGCAAAACTTGTCGTACGTGTCTAATGTGAAAAGACCAATCTTGCAAATAAATTAAGATGTCATCCAGATAAACCACCATACAATGACCAATGAGATCTCGGAAAACATCATTTACAAGGTTCTGGAAGACCGCAGGAGCGTTACATAATCCAAAGGGCATAACCAGATATTCAAAATGGCCCTCCGGGCAGCCTTCTAAATGCAGTCCCCCTCCTTGATCCGAATACAGACGGCATCCCTCATTAAATACTAAAAAGGCCTTTCTGTCCCCTGAGAACCTCTCGGGTAACTGAATAGGGGGTTCAACAAAAGGGGGAGGCAGTGCCGGAGGACTCCCAGCCTGAGGGGTACCCTGGGAGGTCTCCTGCTGCTGCACTCTCAGTGCCAGATCCTGGACCAACTGGGTAAGCCCCTGTATCTGCTCTCCTGTTGCAGTCATGGGGTTCATGGGGCGTGGAGAGCAGAGAAATAGCGGCCTGTCAAACTGTCACATCAGAAACAGGCCGAGGTCAGAAACACAGGAAGACAACTAACAAGACTACAGGGAAACAACAAGGGAACACCTTTGACAGGCAAAGCCTGGAGGAACTGAGGAGGTTTAAAAGGTCTGCCCGGACACCGCCCCCGCAGCTGATTGGTGTGGCATCCGGGCCCTCGTATTGGTCCTGAGAAACACACCCTCAGTTGGGAGAGGATGCAGAGCTGTCACTCCTGGCTCAGGAGCAGCACCTCTCCCAGGGTGTGGTCCGAGGCCAGACCTATTAATTCTCGCAGGTCGATGCATTAAATGGGTGGAAGGCTGCCCAGATGAATGTATCCTGACAGAAGGCTAAAACATTGTGCTTTCAAGATACACCATTGCAATGCATTAACTTCTGGTGCCACAGATCAGCTATCATACATAATAGATATTCCTATCTAGCCAGAAGGTGTGCAAAGCACTCAGAACACAACTGATTAATGCAATACAATGTGCATGACAAGTGATGATGGGTACCAGTGGTACATGAATACTGTATATCCATTTGCAGAGCCTTTTTTTTATAATTTCTTTGATATTCCCCATCCCTATATTTAGAGGGCTGTAACAGGGGTAGACAAGCATATTCTGTCATGGTATTTTTTTTATGAAAAACACTCATGCCATGACCGGATTCCAGGCTGGCAGCTTGGTCTACATCTTATATCTGTATTGTGTCAGAATAGTATACGGCAGACAATATTTTCATGTTGGGATTATTTCAACTAGTTTGCTACACGTAACACTAAATTAGTTTCCCAATTCAGATTATAAACATAAGAAAGTTTATGATTTACCATTTCTACCCAGTCATAGTACCTTGTCAAAGACAGAGTAGCTTGTCGGCCCTCCCTTTGGAACCTAGATAAAGATATAAAATTAAACAGCACATACATACAGTATTTATAGTACTATTATGCAATACTTGCCACTGTTAATAGTGGGTACTGTTTTATCTGTTTATCGTGAGGCACTTTGGTAGAAATTTATGTATGACACTATGCTGTCACTTTTTTTTATGGGGCAGATGCAAGTGTTTATTGAACACACTCTTCTGGTATAGTTCATAAGAAACCCTCGACTGGTACTGTTGACAGACACACTATTCTGACACCGTATATGGGGGCATTCTGTTGACATTGGTATTGGGGTCACTGATGGCTTTGTTAATGGACACACACTGAGTAACATTAAAGGTTGTAGTTTGTGTGCTGGCAGGGTTTACATAAAAAATAAGTTGATACATGCCACATTTCAAGTCTCCCTGGAAATGATTTTTATAGGGGACCTGTCACATAGGTTAAGCTGCCCTTGTTTCCAGCGTTCTGTCACAGCACTTACAGCATTAATGTTCAAATCTAGAAGGACATAGTCCTTGCTCCAACTGGTGAGTAGGAGTTAGTCTTGCCCAACCGCCACCTATTGAGTTTTCTAACTATTCATTGTAGTACACAGAGTCAACAGTAGGTCGGCATGGTTAGCAATGGCTGGTTGTGGCAGATTTGAGCAGTAAATGCTTTAAAACTACACTACATTACACAATAAGTGGCGGACCACTGGAAACAGCATGTCTTGTCTAGCTTATGGTGAGGGCAGTGTAACCTATGTGACAGGTTCCTATCAAATGTAGACAAGTATAGTTTATGATAGACCAGTGTCCTGTAGCTTAGTTTTTTAGTGACTTCCTATTCCATGGGACACATCAAAGCCATAAATGTCTTTGAAAGAATGAAGCTGGATTGAAGCAGACTAGGAATGGCTCCAAATATGTTGAAGCTCTAAAATAGTATGTAGAGGTAATTTTTTATAACTGTCTCTATACGCTTAATTTAAACACTGAAGTTGAACTAAAGAACGAAGGCTAGAACACTGAATCTGTGGTAATAAAAGACTGTAAGTAATCCGAAATAGATAAAGAACAGCACTCCTGTGGTTTGATGCCAAGCGGGTGTGAAACATTACTGATGCTACATTTTGGACCCAAGGTCCTTCATCGGATTAATCATAGTGGAGAACCTGCAGGGACATATCTGACACTGGCATGTATGAAATTAATGGATACAAATTTTTTTTGCAAAAGAAAAATATTATATTTTATATGTTTAAGCGTAGTGAATAAAAATTAAACAGTTTCACTGAAATGTTTTCCAATTCTGCTTTGTATAGTGGGGATGTAGCTAAATATTACTCAGAGTGTGATCAGTGGCATATGCAGTGTCTAGTACTGGTGTGTATTTGTTATATGCAGCATAGTTTTATATGCAATACTTAGTTACATACAAAGCCATTTTCAGGATGTAAGCTACAAAAATCACAGAAAAGTTTTTACAGTTCAAAACAAGTGGATCTATAAACATAAATCACTGCCAAGAAGAAATATAGAATCCCTTTTAAAATATACCTTTTATTATTATATATCGCAAAAGAAAATCCAAATCACAAATTCAATGAGTAACCAAAATACAATGTTTAAAACACCATGGGAGCGGTAGATTCAAATAGAGACAGATTATCCCTATAAAAAATCCCTATAAGTCCCTTAAAGAGGTGGGGACATCGCTGTAAGTGATGTAAGCTAGTCTACAGATGTCCATAAAGATTATTTTAAATTGTAGTTAAAAGGTTTTTACTACTAGAAAAATGTTCTCTTCTCAAATGACTTTTCAAATATGAGCAAAATGAAAAATTGTTAATGTAAAATTGTACAAATTGGGTGTCATTGGCTGACGGGAATGGACAGCAAAGTTCGAACTTTTGATGGATCCCTAGGTATCTCACCATTTGTGTTAATTAGCTTACCAGTTAACCCCATATAAATCTTTGCTTTACATTTCTTTAGATTGTCTACATTATGTGGTAAGCACAGTGCTGGGGTCCTGGGTTCAAATATCATTAAGATCAACATCTGCAAGGAGTTTACATGTTCTTACTGTGTTTGTATGGGTTTACCTCAGGGACTGTGGTCTCCCCACATTCCAAGAACACACAGATAGGTTAATTTGGAATTTAGATTGTCAGCCCCATTGTGGAAAGGTGAATAAAAAAAAAAGTTAACCCGCACGTCCATTTGTATAGATACTTTTACACATTGTACAACAGGCACTAAAACCTATACAAACAGTGGACTAGTGGAACATTTAAAATTATTTATTACTGTCCTTTATACATACATAAAATGAATGTTTGGTCAAATTGCCTATGCACACCTACCACGTGAAGGTAAACTTATCAGTTGAGTCCCTAACTCTAATTCCTCTTTGTGGGGCCAAAATCGCCAAACATTCAGGGCAACAGGCTCCATCTACTCTGTTGCAGCCAGGTGGGAGTAGTACATGGCTAAAATGGAGACAGCCACTGCATCTCCATATGGAATTTGCATAGGTGCTGGTAGACACTGTTGAAGTTGCAGAAAGCAAATTCTCAAACACAAAGTTAACCCATTTAAAGATTGGACTAGTGGAACATTTAGGGCGACATGTATGAACGGGGCTGCGCCAGATAGCTGTCGTCTTTTCAGCCCGATATCAGGGGCAGCCCCATTCATACATGTTTTAATCTCCTGCACGCCATTATCAGGCTCATTACATAGCACCTGTGGCGCTTTGTAATGCGCCTGATCTCGGGAGCCAACACACACTAGAACCGTAGCGAAGCTACATATTTATCATTAAACACGGCAATTCTGGGCGTTTAAACTGCTGGAACAGGTATACCACTTTTAAAGTGGTATACCTGATCCGAACTGTCGTGTTAGCACTAGAATGTGCCTGATTTATGACCCCCTGTTCATAAATCAGGCACATTCTAGACTAATATTATGCACATGAAATTTGGCGTTGACACGCCAAATTTCATGCATGTCGCCCTTTAGGGCATATAAAAACTTTAAAAAAAACCTAAAAGGGGGGACAGGAACTAATGTGAAGGATGACAATATCTGTATAGCACTATGACTATAACAGTGCTAAATAAATGAATAACAGAAAAAAAAATGTGCAAACTAGTATGGAAAAGAGTTATATCCATGGTACAAATATGTATTTAGATACAATTGTGTACAATTGGTGTTATGTGCCATTTAGTATACTCGGGTACTCAAAAAAACTCAGGTAACTTTAGCTTAGAGTGTGTGTATGGGAGTAGGTTGGTGTCTGCTACTAAGGGGAACAGTAGAGAGCACGTTGGATTTAAAGGTAACCTATCAGCAGATTTATGCTGCTCTAACTAAGGCAGCATTAAATATTGACAGTCTCAATTACTGCAGTGAACTACATTTTACTCTAGAATGCTGCAGTACTTTTATAAGTCACCAGGCACGAAGATAAGCGTCCCTTCTCCAGCTTTCCTCCACTGTTCTTGAATTAGAGGTCTCTTCCTCTTTGTGTTTACCTTTAAATGGCAACTACTGATACTTCTCTCAAAAAATAAATCCAAATTCAATCAATATTTGTTGTAATTACCCTTTACACTGATGAGCAAAAGGGTAACAATGTTTTGAATTTTTGACTTTCAGACTCCATGTCTCACCATCCATTAAAGCTTTGCGTGTGAGACTACAATCATTTTATAGGTGATCAGCTTTGCACTTTCATACATAAATTTTGAACAATTAAGCATATGCTTAGTTATGCAGATTCCTGTCATGTAATTGCATTGTTACTGTTTTGCTCCTAAAAATGTAAATTATAATTTTTATTATTTTGTTAGCATTTTGTAAATCCATCTTTGGCTTTCAACACTGTCTGAATACTCCCGGGCATGCTCTCGATCAGATTCAAGCATGTCTCGACTGAAATCTCATACCAGGTCTCTTCTACATGTTCCCAATCTTGGTACATACTGGTCAACTCACTTGGTTACAAATACAGTTTCTTTAACTCCACGCACCAGTGTTCAAAAGGGTTGAGGTCTGGGGACTGCGGGGGCCAATCCAGTAACTCTTCATTGTCATTGAACCATTTCTTTGCCAATCTTGACATATGTTTTGGTTTATTGTCCTGCTGGAACACTAAGGGAGACATGTATGATTGGGTTTTTCACCCTTTTCTGGCGTAAAATGCGCCTGAATGAGCTGTCTACGATTTATAATGCGCCTAATGAATGTGTTAGGCGCATTGTTTGTAAGACTCCACACTTTCCAGTGCGCCTAACATGAGGGGGTGTTTTGGGGGCGTTCTGGGGGTGTGTCACACCACACTCATAATATTAGACACATATATGAATGTGGTTCAGCAAAACTAGACGCATTACTGCTCCGACAGGCAGACCTATTTCAATGTGGTCTGCCTGAGCCTGAGGAGTCCAAGTGGAGCTAGATTTGCCATTAGGGCAAAAAATGTCCCTTATTTCTCAATTTACACCAGTACAATAATAAAAAGTAATTTCTGATAATTATCAAAGTATATAAAAGTTAATTATTTAACTTTTAAAAATGTTATCACATAAAATTAATATAAAAATATATAATATCCCAAAAATATAAAAATATCTCCTATAAAATGCATTTAAATTTTATAGAATCTATAACTAGTTTTACATTAAATAACCCTCTGATGTTGTTGTTTGTACAGATTTTACAATTTTTAATTTTTACTACATTAAATTTGAAATTTATTTTTGCTGCTCCCTTTATTCGACATACATCAAGGCCTTGCTGGGACCTGTGGTCCACCAAGCAAGATCAGTACCATAGTTTATATTCACTGACATGCTATTCTAATGACTTTTCTTTTATTTCCATCCTAGCTATAGGCTTTATACATGTTGGGTGCATTACTAATGCGCCTAAGTTTCGTAATGCACCTAACACATAGGCAAGGCACGATGAACTTTAGACACCATCTAAAGTTCATCGTGCCTTGCACAAAAACCACTTTAATAAATTCAGGCGCATTATACACTGAAAATGAGACTCGATAACTTCACTTTGAAGCACCTTACTTCATACATGTCTCCCTAAGTTGTAATTTTCATACCTATAGTACTCAAGTGTATGAAGTAACACATCTTATAGGATACTCACATATAGCTCAGTATTGAGACCACCATCATCGATCCTGGTCAAGTATCTAACACCTTTGGCTGTCAAACAACCCCATATCATTAGGCTTCCATCATTGAGCTTGACAGGTCCTTCAATTTCTCAATCCATTAGCCCCCTTTTCCTTTTATTCCTCCAGACTCATTCACACTCATAAGAGCCCAGTCTATTGACTTTCATCTCCCCGCTACACACCCCCCATTTCCCATCTTTTACTGTCCATTTTTCATACTTTTTTGCAAACTTGAGCCAACGCTTGTTATGACGTGTGGAAGTCCAGGCTTTGTCACCTTTTTTCGGGCAATCATTCCAGACTTGTATAATCCGTGTCATGCGGTGCTTACCTTGACGTCTTTGATCTCTTTATTACGGGGCATGCGAGCCAACTCCAATGCCATGTTTATCATGTCAGAACTGATAGACCATATGATGAGCCGACTTGTTGACTCCAATATTTTGCCTGGACGTCCACCTCTTGGCTTTTGAATCAATGGGTGGACTTCATTTTGCATTCTTCCAACTGTCATGGCCTCACATGATGCAGTTTGGCAATTTTCTTAACTAACAACTTGGGTAAATTATAAATAAAGAACCCAACCCAACTATAATATGGCACAGAAATCTCCAGACCTTAGACACAACAACAACTATTGGAGTATTTATAAATAGATAACTTAAAATATAACTTTTATTTTATCAATTAATATAAAAGACATAAATACTTAAATAACAAGTGCCCCCTTTTAAATCCTGTCCTAAAAATATGAAAAAAAAGGGGAAAAGAAAATTAAAACCCCCTACCTGACACTTTCGAACATTAAACATTGCCCTTTAAGATTTTACGGGGTTTTAATATAGAGGTTTCATCGCAAAATAAAGGGGGTTTGAGTTTCAGGTCTTTGCTATTATTATGCAATTCTAGTCCCCGGAGTCGATTGCTAAGGTCTTATCAATGATTTTGGGGCCCTTTAACAACGGGCTTAAAAACCGAAGGAGTCCGTGGAGTCGATTGAAAACCTTATCAACTGACTTGTCTTGGGGCCCTTAAAACCGGTTTAACGCTGTGGGCCCCTTTTCCACCGGTTTATTCCCACGTTTTTGTGCGCCTTTATTGAGCGCACAAATCCCCCGGGAAATAAGGGGCCGGGACGGGGCGGGCCGGAGCGGGCGGGGGCGCCGCTCCCGGGCCCATAGAAAATGCATTGTTAAAAGGCGCGTCCGCGCCGTAAAAAATGTGCTGTCATTTCTCCCCCCGCGGCGGATTTGCCGGCGGGGAGGAGCGACGGAAATCCACTTTTCTCTTCAAGCAGTGGATTACCGAAAGATCCAGGATTGCCCCGTATTGAAGCGCAAACCCCGGCGGGGAAAATAGGGGCGCCAATCTGGGCAAATCCGTGGTGAAGGGGGCCTTACATTTCAAACCGTAAAAATTTTGCCCCCCCCCAGTGAAGGTAATAGGGTCCCCCAGAAATTAAAACCCCCAGTAGGTGGTTATATACTTTTTTGTCCCCCAGCAGGTAGGGGGCGGGTTAGGGTCCCCCACGGGTAAGGGCAGGTTACGGGCCCCCCAGCAGCTAAGGGGCAGTTACGGGTCCCCCAGCAGGTAAGGCGGGTTTACGGTTCCCCCAGCAGTATAGGGGGCAGTTACGGATCCCCCCAAGGAAAAGGGCAGTTACGGGTCCCCCAGGGGTATAGGGCAGGTTACGACCCCCCCAGCAGGTATTGGGCGGGTTACGGACCCCCCACAGGAAAATTTGGCGGGTTTTACGGATCCCCCAGCGGGTAAAAAGGCAGGTTTGGGTCCCCAGCACACATGGGGGTTATAGTCCCCCCAGAGGTATATAATAGCTTATAGGCCCCCCAGCAGGTATATAATACTTATAGGCCCCATAGCACATGTATATATAGATTTAAAAGCTCCCCCCACGATTAAGTAGATAAAGCCCCCGCACATTAAATAAAATCCCCCTCTGCACATAAAAAATTTAATAATAGGCCCCCCCTGAAATATATACAATAATAATGGGCCCCCCCCCTGCAATATATAAAGTAAAATAGGCCCCCCCCTGCCAAAATAAAAGTAATAATGGGGCCCCCCCTTCACATATATACAACAGAAAATACCCCCCCCTGCACAATATACAAGTAGAAATAGGCCCCCCCCCCCACATAAACAAGAATAATAGGCCGCCCGCCTATATACAAGTAGATAATAGGCCCCCTCACATTAACAGTAAAAAATGGGCCCCCCTGCACATATATACAAGTAGAAAAATGGGGCCCCCCTGCCAAATATACAAGTGTAATAGGCCCCCCCCGCACTATAACAAATAAAAGGCCCCCTGCACATATAACAGTAATATGGCCCCCCCTGCCCTTTAAAAACAAGTAATAATAGGCCCCCCCCCTGACATAAAACAGTAGAAAATGGGCCCCCCCCTGCACATATATCAAAAATAATACCCCCCCCGCACAATAACGTAATAATACCCCCCCCCTGCACATAAAAAAGTAGTAATAGGCCCCCCCTGACATATAAAGTAAAAATCCCCCCCCTTTGCACAATAACAGTAGATAATACCCCCCCTTTGCACAATAACATAGATAAAGCTCCCCCTGCACTATAAAAAAGGATAATGGGCCCCCCCCGACAATAACAGTAGATAATAGGCCCCCCCCTGCCCCATATAACAGTAAAAAGGGCCCCCCCCTTGCACATATATACAAGTAGATAATAGGCCCCCCCCGCACATATAACAGTAGAAATGGGCCCCCCCCCCGCACAATAACATAGAAAATGGGCCCCCCCCCTGCACATATAACAAGATAATACCCCCCCCCTTTCACATATATAAAAGTAGATAATAGGCCCCCCCTCAATATAGAAGTACCTAATAAGCCCCCCCCCCTTGCCCCATTTATAATAGATTATAGGCCCCCCAGCATGAATTTAGGAGACAATTAAAAGTAATAAAACGACAGCACTCACCGGGACCTCGTCCTGCCGCTGTCCCGGCTCCCGGTCTTTCTTCTGCAGGGTGACGTCACCCGCCTGCGCTGCAGCGTGATGCTCATTTCCTTTCCGGCGCCACAGCACAGGGAGCACAGACCGCATCTTGCCTGGGGCACCCGGAACTCTGCGGAGCTCTCTGCTCACCAAAAGGGCATCTAACTATGTGCGTCCGGGACGCACATACAGTTAGTCCCCCGCACCGGCTCCCCGGGCGCCAAGGTCCAAAGCCGATAGTAAAACGACTGTAACGGCTTAGGCCTAAGATTGGCGGCGGCGGCAGATAGCGGCGGCGCCGGGGACTATGCAACTCTGATGGTAACTGTCTATTTTGGCAGAACAATGTGGTGATCAATGTAATACCTTTGGTTATTCTCCACATTAAAATCTCGATTATAAGCTATTAAATCTGGCTAGCATCATTCTCACTCTGACAATGTTTGGTATGGCAAATGTGTTTTGGATGTGAATAAGGCAGGATACATTGAAAATTTACTTGATAATACTCCTTCTATCTTCTCTTTCCCTGATGAAACACATCAGAGCTTAGCGTTTAGGAGCTGAAGCCTCCTGTCTAGTAGTGAATACTAACTTGGGACATTGGAGTTTACTGTTTAGGAGTTAGAGCTTACCATCTAGGAGCTAAGATTATATCGTGGCATTACATAGAACATACTATTATTTCCATTGTTTGTGAAATTATATAATATTTTCTAGATAGTGATCCTTATTGTGTGTAATTAAAGTTTGTTACTCCCTAGTGGAACCCCTATCTTGCCAGTTCTAGGATCCAGGGAAATGGTAGGGTTCTTTCACCAGGGATAGGTTCCGGGTCGGGGTCACCCTTGTTGGGGCGGTCACTCCGCTTTGTTGATAAGTAGGGGTAGATTGTTTATTTCTTTCCCTTTCTTCCCATTATTTTGTAGGGATAGGATATAGGGGGCACTTGTTATATACATATTTATGTCTTGGCAATTTTCTTGGCTGACAGCTTGATGATGGTGTTTCTCTTTTCTTGGGAAATGTTTATGGCTGCTCCTCAATTCAAACCAGTGACCGTTCGCTTGTGAATCAAACTAAGAACACTGAGTTATTAGGGAATGTGAGAACAGGTTGAAATTTATAGTATACAAGAAAGAAAAGATTGTTTTACCATCAGGAGCAAAACAGTAACAATGCAGTTACATGACAAGAATCTGCATACCTAAGCATATGCTAAATAGTTGCAAATCACATTTATGCATAAGGTAGTCTGCAAAATGATAGGTAGTCTCATGTTTAAAGCTTCAGTGGATGGGGAGATATAGAACCTGAAAGTTAAAACATTGTTACCCTTTTGCTTGTCAGTGTGCCTTCAAAACAGGAAGTCACAATTGGCTCCACGGTGCTCTGATATCAACATTATTGAGCCAGTCTGAGATGGATGAAGAGACAAATGGATTTGAACAAGTCTACATCCACAGAAAATCTGTAATTAGTTCTCAAAGATGTTTGGAGCAACATTCCTGTCGAGTTCCTTCATAAACTGTGTGCACGTGTACCTAAAAGAAAAACTGTTTTAGGCAAAGGGTGACCACCAAATATTGATTTGATTTTGATTTATTTTCAGTTCATTCACTTGGTATTTTGTTAATTGATAAAAATAAACTATTAACACTTCTATATATGAAAATCTCTTTCTTTGCAGGATTTATTCCATATGTATCAACACAGCATTTTAATTCTGACAAATCATTGACTATATCTAAACATTATAAAAACATTATAAAAATACAGCACGTTCACCAGTTTCCGCACCATTTACAATATGTGCAACCATATTGGCGGCACCAGTTTTTGTAAAAAAATCCTTTTAAGCCTATATAAAACAACAGGCATCATGAATAAAAATGACTGTGGGAAAAAGTGTTAACGCTGCTCATTGTTGCAAAAAACAAAATTGCTTGTATCTCTCCGGAACTTATTTTAAAATGAGGAATGAAGTTTAATTGGTTGTTATGGGTAACTAACATTTTTTCACAGTTTTTATGCATGAGGATCAGTGTTATCACTTGTTTTCTAACTTTCGATTAGCATGTTCTATAACAGCAGAAAATGAGCAGAAATGTGTTAGTAAATAATGATATGTACCGCCTACTGTAATTAGCTAACATCTAGTCTTTCCTGCTCTATTGATCGTATGCCGCTTTTTTAAATGCTACTTTATTTTTAATAAGATCTGTAGTCATTTTACCCTCTATGACATCTTTGGGGGATAGAGTTTATTTTTCTGGGTGACAAAGTTAATGCATATGTTTATGTGTAGGTGAGAAAGGTGAATATGGTGACCAAGGAGCTAGTGGGATTCCGGGATTTCCAGGGAAGCCAGGAGAAACAGGTAATGATAATGAATGATGCACAATTATGTTTGTTTCTCATTCGACATCTCTTGTAATGAAACTCTGCTCCATTGACCTCTGTTAAAATTGATTCTGTTGAAGGAGAAACAATCCCCTCTGAGATCTGTCAGATACATACATTCTGCAGGTAGCAGACAGGCATACATTGATAGTTGCCTGTGTGACTGGAGTGCAAACATGTTCTTCTGCTTAAGAAATGCTGTATAAATAATTGATTTAACCCATTGGCTGCCAGGGGAAGGCCCTAAACAGATTGTTACACTTGTTCCCTCTGGCAAAGAATGCGGTATGTGTTCTTGATAACTGTATAGCAATTATAGAAACACAGATGCTGCTCAAGTCTGGTGCTAAATTTTGTGGTATTTAAATACATTTTAATTACTGCAGTCTTACAGAATGTGTATACTCATCACTGAAGGAGCAGGACACACTTAATAACATATACGCTTCACTGCCAAGTGTAACATTCTAATTTGGGAAAGTTATGGTGAATTAATGGAATAAATTCTTGGTTAATGTTACTAGGAAGATTTCCTTTAACTTTTACATTGCGGTCAGAAGAGGAGGTAGACTATATGTCATTGTATCCAAGTCTTATCAACATAGACAGAAAATAACTTTTCTGCTTATCTTTTAATGTTGATGGTACCACTGAAAGCTAATTCCCAACATGATACATTTTAACCATGAGACAATGATTTATACCTGTAGAATTTAAAAGCACCCATACGTATAGATTAAAGCTTATGAAAACAGACTATTTCAACCAATCAATTGTTTGTCGGGTGAAATATAGCAGCAAACATTTGTCATTGTCGTTTGTCGAGGAAAGAAGTCGGACGTGTTTAATATTTTCCTCTGATAGACGGAAGATTTTTCACGTGTGTGTGTGTGTGAGTATAGTAAGATTAATAGCAATATTATTATTATTATTATTAGCATTATAATTAGAATATTCTTTCCCATAATTGTTTTCATGAATAAATGATATTTTTTTTGGTGAAAAATCTTCTGTCTGACTATCAAAGGAAAATATACACGCCTGACTTCTATATATATGTAATGTATAATATATATGTAATGTGAGAGTCACTCACTCTCAACCAGCCACCATCTTGGACAGTCTCAGGGGTCACTTAAGCTCACTTTCGAGATTGCCATCTTTGGGTAAACGGTATGGCACCAGTATCATTCGGACCACACAGTATTTTGAATCTGGCCTCAGCCAGTTTTATTGGTCAAGCAGGTTACAGAAAACAAACACATAAACCAAAACCCTGGCTTAGTAAACTCGTAGAGGCCCTCTCTATCTCTGCTCTGAACCTACCATCCAGACCAGTCTCCACTGGTTCAGGCTTCCTCGAATCTGGGGAGGTAAGAAGAGCCCTTCTCTCCAACTCTCCAGCTGCTCCAGCTTCTGGCAGCAAACCACAGCACCAGATCACCTGGAGTACTAGAGTACTTTTTGTAGGCCTGCAGGGATCTGCTAAAAGTCTGTCCTGGAATGTGGAAATGTCCACACATCCAATGCTATAGTCGCTCTAGGAAAGGAAATGCAACCCATAATTAGCTGCATAGCAGCCATGCTAGCTACATGTGTCAGTAACCTGTCGTTACTGATTCAAAATAGTTGCCTTTCCCCACCACCACCAGACCTTCAATGGCATGTCTCTAGCAGGTATCCTGCTATACTCCACCTAGTGACAGAAACATGCAACCACCAAAGGTCACTCTGCCACTTTATATATATAGTGTATGTATATACATATATATATATATATATATATATATGTATACACACATATATATAAACAAATATAAACACACATATATATAAACCTATATTAATATATACGTATATACACCATATACATAGTATACACTATATATTATATATATATATATATATATATATATATACATATATATATATATATATATATACAGTGAAAGAAATAATTACTTGATCCCTTGCTGATTGGGTAAGTTTGTCCACTGCCGAAGACATGAACAATTGAACAATCTATAATTTTAAAATTTTAATTTTAACATTGATAGATACAGTAGAATATCCAAAATAAAATCCATAAAATCACACTGTATAAATTATATTTTTATAATTGTATATATTATATTTTGCAGTGAGAAATAATGATTCTTGCGCCAAAATCCATAAAAACATGTATTTTTAGTGTCAGGAGCAAGATAACTTTATTAGCACCAAAATCTGTAAAGAAAAGGATTTTAATAATAATAATAATAATAATAGTAGTAATAGTAATAATAATAATCTTTATTTATATAGCGCCAACATATTTACAGTTTAGAAGGTATACGTACAGACATTAGACATTAAAAGAACTTACAGATGAGACACAAGGTGCGATGACCCTGCTCGTGAGAGCTTACAATCTGTGAGGGTGCTTGGGGGAGATGAAGGGTGAGAAATGCTAGGTTTACAATGGTTATTTTAGCACCAAAATCCATAAAAAAACAGATTCTTATGCCAAAATCCATAAAAAAACTTATTTTTTGTGATAGAAGCGATATAACTTTATAAGTACCAAAATCTGTTAAGTAAAGGATTTTAGTGCCAAAATCCGTAAAAAGAAGATTCTAATGACAAAATCCGTCAAAAAGTATTTTTAGCGAAAAAAACATGAATTGCGTAAAAATTGTTAGCGACCAAAGCATGATCATTTTATTACGATCGGTACAAACAAGGACACATCGGACACTTGTATGCAAATTTGATAAGGTATCACCTTTGTTACACCCACTATAGGTGGGACTTGGGTCTCCTGAGTGGGTTTTCATCGAAAAATCGCGACAAAAAACGCCGCAAAAATGTGCCAAAAAACGCGACAAAACCGTCTGGCACTTTACATAGACTCCTGTAGTAAATTTTCTGCCCTGCTCTGGTGTTTTTTTAGAACATGTTGCAAAAGACAACCAGTAAAAAAACGAGCAGAAAAAAGAAGCTCAGTGTAGACAGCAGGACGTTTTTACAATAGAAGTCTAGGGGAGCTCTTTTCAGTGTTTTTTTTAGAGAACGAAAAACGCTGAAAATACGGACATTTTTCTGTGCAGCGTAGACATAGCCTAACTCTCATATACATGGATATTTATTATACAGAGTACTTGGATTTGCTAAATAATACTCAGTGCTCAAAAGTTCAGTTTTTGCAGTTTTGGGGGTTCAGTAGTTGTATAACACATCATCTCCAAATCTCCTATGTGTCAAAGGGATGTTTGGACCTCCTCAGGATGCAGGATGAATGGGACTAAGGTCTGGAGACTGGCTAGGCCACTCCATCACCTTAATGTCCATCTTTTTGAGCCACTCCTTTGTTGCCTTGGCTGTATGTTTTGGGTCATTGTCTTGCTGGAAGATCCAGCCACAACCCATTTTTAAAGTCCTGGCAGAGGGACGGAGGTTGTCACTCAGGATTTTACGGTACATGGCTCCATCTATTCTCCCATTGAAGGGGTGAAGTAGTCCTGTGTCCTAAGCAGAGAAACCCCCCCAAAACATAATGTATCCACCTCCATGCTTGACAGTGGACAGACGGCGTTCTTTGGGTCATAGGCAGCATTCTTCTTCCTGCCACAGAGCTTAAATTTTTGTTTCATCTGACCACAGCACCTTCCCCAATCACTCCCAGAATCATCCAGGTGTTCATTGGCAAACTTCAGAAGGGCCTGCACATGTGCCTTCTTGAGAAAGGGGATCTTGCGGGCACTGCAGGATTTTAAACCATTACAGCGTAATGTGTTACCAATGGTTTTCTTGGTGACTGTGGTCCCAGCTGCCTTGTGATCACTAACAAATTCCCCCGTGTAGTTTTAGGCTGATCTCTCACCTTTCTCATGATCAAGGATACCCCATGAGGTGAGATTTGCATGGTGCCCCAGATAGATGTCGATTTACAGTCATTTTGTATTTCTTACTATTGCACCAACAGTTGTCTCCTTCTCATCCATCTTACTTTTGGTTTTGTAGCCCATTTTAGCTTTTTTCAGGTCTATGATCTTGTCCCTGACATACTTAGAAAGCTCTTTGATCTTGCCCATGTCTTAGAAGTTAGAGTCTAATTAATTGAGTCTGTGGACAGGAGTCTTTTATAACGGTGACTATTTAAGACAGCTGTCTTTACTGCAGGTAACGAGTTGATTAGGAGCGTCTAACTGGTCTATAGGAGCCAGAATTCTTAATGGTTGGTAGGGAATCAAATACTTATGTCTCTCAGCAATATGCAAATACATTTATACAATTTATACAATCTGATTTTCTGGATATTATTTTGGATATTCTATCTCTCAATGTTAAAATTAACCTACCCTTAAAAATATAGACTGTACATGTCTTTGTCAGTGGGCAAACTTCTACAGTATAACTGCTCCTTCATTTCTCTCCACAAATGTAGAAGGAAGTAAAGAATGTACAGTACTTTCCTGGATAATTAGGTTAATTCCCAATATATACAGCTTTAGGTGTGCTTTAAAACTGCTACATTTATCTTCTTTCATCTGTTTCCTGCCTACCCTCTATCTACATTATTCCTCATATCCTGATCCCTTTGTCCAACAGTAATCCCCACTTCCACATACTGTATCTGCATATACAGATTTGAGCTGGGTGATTGGATTGTGCAGCTTTCTGTTTAAAACCTTGTTTTTTTTATTTTTTTTAATAAAAGATGGTTGGATCATTGGACAAAGCAAGTGCTTTTACCTTTTGTGCCACCGCTATTTCCTCATAAAATATGAGCTCTTCTGTGGTGGGCTTTCACTCCTACTGTATGAATTGTTTATTAGTTTATAGTATTTTATATTACTCTTTGAAGTTTGCTCTTGTTTGTTCATGTATCATCTGAGTTGCCAAGTGTTGTGAAATAGGCAGGTGCTGTATAAACAAGATCATTATATGTGTTTTTATTATTATTGTGCCTATTTTGCCCAAGGTATTAGTATTTTTCTTCTGACATCATTGTGAATGAACTAATGTTTTTTTTTCTTTTCAAAGGTGCTTGTTTTTAAAGTATATTTTTAACAAATGGTAAATCATCATTTATTCCAGTATGTTCTTTTAAATTATAAATACTATAGTCAGATAAAAGCACCTTACAACTGTAAAGAGTATATTAATACAAATGTTTTGGGTGACTTTATTATACATTCAAAACCCCAGAACAAATAAACAACTGACCCCACAAAAACATTACAAAAATTAACCTCTGTCAGCACTGTTTTTGACTAAAAGGAACAAAAGTTGAAAAAGGCACCAAAAACATGCCAAAATGCTTTGTGTGGACTCCCACACTAGTGTAGGGTCTGAAGGAGTGATGCAGTGATTTTGTTTTTTTTAATGAATTCCTGTGTCATACACTGGCTTGGCAGACTCCGCACTGGGCAAAAGAAAGTGTAACTTTTTTCCATCATTGACATTTCTTATGTGTGTATGAGTGAATGATATCGTCTGTGACCTAAAAGGAGTTTTCCCATCACATACACTGATGGTTTATTGATAGGATATGTCAGGCATCCTCAAACTGCAGCCCTCCAGCTGTTGGGAAACTACAACTCCAATCATTCCCACTGTTATAGATTATATAAATGCATGATGGGAATAGTAGTTTACCAACAGCTGGAGGGCTGCAGTTTGAGGATGCCTGGGATATGCCATCAATGTTGTATAGGTGTGGATCCACGGTTCCCCTTTCGGAATGGAAAAGTGGCCATGGCTACTTTCTATTCATTTCAAAGTGGGTTTCAAGTACAGCCAAAGGCAACTGCCTGACTGTACCCATGACTCCCATTGAAATGAGTGAGAAGTGAGTGTGCTAGTGTGAACATTTTGCCATTCAATGTTTTGGGGACTTATTCCGGAGAATAGTTAATGCCTGTGATGGCAAAATCTCTTTACTCTACATCAATTAGAAGCAGAGATTAACAGTAGGGTTATGTGGGTGAGATATTGAGATTAATATAGTTACTGTGTGCACTGGATTGCTGAAGGTCTCAAGCAACAAGTGAGTAAGCTATGGTTGACGGGCAGCAAATGGAACCGGTGGAAGGAAGCCTCTGTGAGAAACAAGTGATGAGCATCAAGAGACAAATATGCACATTTACTGTGATAATTGTGTCAACATACTGGTGTGAATGTTTTACAGCACATTTATTACGTGTTTAGACGGTTTTTAGACACTTTAGTGTTACATCTGGCATTATGGAAAGGGACATGCTTTCACTGAAATGGGAGTGGCTTGATGTGTGACATGGTGCAGGAAAAAAAACACCAAACTTTTGTCACAATTTTTGCCACAAACTAGGTCAACTAATAAGTGGTATAAAATTAGACAAAGGTATCCAACCATGCGTCAGATTTATCATGCAGCATGATCCACTGTGATGAGTGTAAAACATTTTTAGATGGACTAGTCTACATTAAACTATCTACAGTATCTCACAAAAGTAAGTGTTAATAAATGTTCCCCAGTGAGTATACTTGTAAACTTCGGAAAAAAACAACGACATGTGTCCCTTGTGAGAACCAGTATACGTATTTTGCAAAACAAATGCCCTTATGGGGTAGTCACCAACTGACCTCTTGCCTGTCATTTGAGTCCTTCCCTAGCATCTGTGACGCTCTCCATTATAACCTGTGGAAGTTAGGCAGGGTTCACATGCTGCATAACTACATGAGTTTTTGTTGAATGCAGATGGTTTTGTAGTGAACCTCAGTTACTTTACAATGAAGTTAAATACAAAACCACCTAAATTCAACAAAAATGCATGCAGTAGTGCAATGTGTGAACCCAGCCTTATGGAAACAACTTTGCCGAGCTGGAATTGCTGTGTAAGTACAGTAATTTCTTGAGACTAAATTAGACAAAGCCTTGGACATGCATGCCCACCACTTGTACAATCCACACCTAGATGTGACAGCTGCTTTAGCTGCTAAGATGGAGGTCAGGAGACCCTGTTTTCCTGGCAGGTAGATGTCTTAGATGTGGGATTCCTATCTATCATATATTTATGTGCACCTTAATTTAGCTTGTTATAATGCCACAGTGGAAATGTTATTGTATTTTTTTTGTTGCACACTGAGCACATCTTCCTGAGGTCTCTATAACATTATAATTTAGGTATTTTTATCCTACTTGATGGCATCACTCCAATAGCAACAGTCCAATGGTTGCTCTTTGCTCTTAGCTGTTAATAAAAATCATTAACAGCTAATTACATATGTTTGATAAAGGCATTTAGCACTTAAAAACTTCTAATGATGTACTTAACTTGGTGCACCTCCTGTGAATTTTCATTATTTTCACTGGAATGGTTACCGCCCACAACATTTTTGCAACTTTTTGAGATACTTTCATGACATGCTAATTGCTGTAATTGAAAATCCTTCATTTAGCACCTTAAAACAGCATAGCATTATTTTAAGTTTAGCAACTTCTAAAGAACTACTCGGGGACAAGATTCTCATTTGCAGGTTAATGTGTTTTTCTGCTGTCAAGATACAACTGTTATATAAATTTGAACTAGTGAAGGATACAGAAAATTATATTCATTTTACAATTCTAATAGGTCACCCTTAGCAAGCTTTTGACAATATATTAGGCAATTGCCAAAATGGATTCAGCACAAATTTAAATGACTTATCACAGAGTGTTAGATTATAAAGTATAGGTGTTGTGAAATTATGTTTCTGAAGTGTTAAAGTTATGATGCTTATGGACTGTATGATAAAAGAGGAAGCAGGATGCTTGTAGAAAAGTTGAGAGATTTTTCCTAATGAGGTGCTTTAAGCCTGCTCACCAATTTTTTATAGGTGTCCTCAGTGGAAACATTTTAACTTAGGACATATCTATCAATGTTATTACGTCAATTACGTGATTTTTGTTGAAAAAATGACCCTAAAACTGATGGACATATTAGTCCATGTAGTATTTGACACTTAAGAGGTGGGGGTACAACTTGCAGGTCACACACTGTGCAAAAAGATTTCTGCATGTAGCTGTACTATATTCCTCAAATACAGTACA
This sequence comes from Phyllomedusa bahiana, assembly GCA_025379985.1. Lineage (NCBI taxonomy): Eukaryota > Metazoa > Chordata > Amphibia > Anura > Hylidae > Phyllomedusa > Phyllomedusa bahiana. The sequence goes on along the minus strand of JAODAL010008402.1, from coordinate 37,191 downwards.
TTATTATAATACTTTGAAATCAGGGAACAAAATTGTGCTAGAGATGTAGCAAACTTTCACTGGACATTTAATACAAATATATGATATATATTATATATTATATATATATACTATATATATATAATATATATATATATATATATATATATATATATATGTTATTGCGATATCATATTACTGTCTGCTACATCTGTACCTCTTAATGATATGCCCAATGCATAAGAACTCTTTGGGATAGTAAGGTGTGTAAGATTAGGACATTTCTTAATTACTGAACATCAGCAGGTTCATTCTAAAACATCTAATGTTGGCTTTGTATTTTACCTCTTCTAGGTGAGATTGGACCCAAAGGTGAAAAGGGAAATCTCGGACTTGCTGGTATAAAAGGACAAAAAGGAAACAAAGGAGATTTGTGTGAAAATGGCACTAAAGGGGATAGAGGTGAAAAAGGAGAGCAAGGCCTAAATGGAATTGATGGGGAAAAAGGAGACAAGGGTGAAAAAGGGGATTTAGGAGAGAAAGGTACTTGTGGAGATGTTGGAGAAAAAGGACATATAGGAGAAACTGGAGAAAGAGGATTAAAGGGGGACAAAGGCATTAAGGGTGATGCTGGGCTAAATGGTATGAATGGCTTGCAAGGGGAAAATGGAGAAAAGGGAGCACCAGGACAAAAGGGGGATAAAGGTGAGATGGGAGCTCCGGGTTTAATAGGTCCTCCTGGCCCTAAGGGAAATTTTGGCATGAAAGGGGTTAGAGGTCTTCCAGGAAAAAAAGGTTCCAGAGGACTTAAAGGATCTAAAGGGGATAATCACAAACCCATAAAATCTGCTTTCACTGTGGGTTTATCAAAACCTTTTCCTGCTCCTAATGCTCCAGTAAGTTTGATAGGATATTGTACAATGAACAAGATGAGTACAACCCTATGACAGGTAAATTTAACTGTACAATTTCAGGAACCTATGTGTTTGCGTTCCATGTCACAGTCAGGGGGCGCCCCGCTAGGATTAGTATTGTTGCTCAAAATAAAAAGATGTTTAAGAGCCGTGAAACACTGTATGGCCAGGAGATAGATCAGGCTTCGGCGATGCTGGTCTTGAGGCTAAGTGCTGGGGACCAAGTTTGGTTAGAGGTTGCACGAGATTGGAATGGTATTTATGTGAGTAATGATGATGACAGCATTTTTACAGGATTTCTACTATATCCAGATGATTCTGGTGAAACGCCATTAATATAATAAGAGTTATAATGAGACTCATATTTTGGCTTAACTTTAGTATGATTTAATTTAAACATGAAGATTTCCTAATATCTAATCTAAATAACATTGATTACCTATGACCCAATAATTAATGACAAAAATTTTGGAATCATTCACTTCATTGTACTGAAGCTGTGAACCTCAAAGAGACGTAGAATCGAATATGCAAAACAACATATGTGCTGTGTATTTTCAGTTTTATTTTTGGCAATCAAGTACAGTATTTCATCTGTGAATAGAACAAATGTATAGCTGTAAATATCCTTCCATGATTACTCAATTCTATGTACAACTAAAATAAATCTTAACAGTAAACATTTGGAAAGAATTCTGAGTACATTTGTCATTTGTTATCAATTAAAATGTTACTGAATCGTTTTCCTTTTCTGTCAGCTAGTAAAGCATTTACGTACCAAACTACCACTTTGCCATTTGGAAGCAGTGAAATTCTGATACTCCTGAAATATATTTGCTATATTTACTATAGTTTTCAATCCACAGCCACCAGTATATTAATTGTGGACTAAAAGGGGGAAAAAGGTCCCAATGGGTAGCTCCTTAATGGCCCACCCAAGAAATTTGGCAAATCGGGGTTGGGCCATTGGTCCAGGACTTAAAGATCCTAAAGGGATAATCCACCCATAATCTGCATTTCACTGGAGTTTATCAAAACCTTTTCCTGCTCCATAATGCTCCAGTAAAGTTTGAATGAGGGTTTTTGTACATGAACAAGATGATACAACCCTATACCGGTCAATTTAACGTACAATTTCAGAACCTATGTGTTTGCGTTCCATGTCACAGTCAAGGGGGGCCCCGCAGATTAGTATTGTGCTCAAAATAAAAAGATGTTAAACCGTGAAACACTGCTATGGTTACAGGAGATAGATCGGCTTCGCGATCGTCTATGAGGCTAAGTGCTGGGACCAAGTTTGATTAGAGGTTGCACGCAGAGGAATGGTATTTATGTGAGTAATGATGATGACAGCATTTTACAGATTTCTACTATATCCAGATGATCTGTGGAAACTGCATTATATAATAATGAGTATAATGAAGACTCATTTGGCTTAACTTTAGTATGATTTAATTTCAAACATGCAAGATTTCCTAATATTATCATAGTAACATTGATTACCTATGACCCAATAATTAATGACAAAAATTTTGGATCATTCACTTCATTGTACTAAGCTGTGAACTAAGAGACTAGAATCGAATAGCAGAACAACATATGTGCGTGTATTTTCAGTTTTATTTTTGGCAATCAAGTACAGATTTCATCTGTGATAGAACAAAGTATAGCTGTAAAATCCTTCCAGATTACTCATTCTATGTACAACTAAAATCAATTCTTAACAGTAAAGCAGTTGGAGAAGAATTCTGATACATTTCCATTTGTTATCAATTCAAATGTACTGAATCGTCTTTCCTTTCTGTCAGCAGTAAAGCATAACGACCAACAGTACCACTTTGCCATTTGGAAGCAGTGAAATTCTGATACTCCTGAAATATATTTGCTATATTTACTATAGTTTTCAATCCACAGCCACCAGTATATTAATTTGTTATTTGTGTTAAGGGTAGGATAGTCCCAACTTGGGTAAGCTCCAACAATGGCCACACAAGATGTCAGCAAACTCGTGTGGCCATTGGCCAGTGCTTCTGCAGCCTTAAGCCTCATTTATGTTACTATATCATAGAGCTATCATTTACTAGATATGTTGCATCAAGGGGAGAATATAGTGGCCCATTGATGTGAATTGCATAAAACATGGTAGTTAGGCAGTAAACACAGTGGTATACATCAATAATTTAGCATAGGAAAAGGTTGCTTAAAGAAGATTATGAAATTGATACCCAATGCTATTAAATCACAATGACAATGAGAATTATTAACTCACCATACACTTTGTGTAGCAAGTTATTCATTCTTTTCACTGCAAATTGAAAAGAAGATCTTCTCATGAGAATTTTGACACAGGTAAATTTACATATGACCATATTTTTGGAAATGTAATATGTATTAGATGTATTTGATGGAAAGGTCTAGTGATTGTCTTTTTTACTTCAAGGTGGTGTGCATCCTTTACCATAGGTACTGCAAAAACAGCCAATTAGGTAGATAGAAATCAGCTCAATTGTTGTTCTATTCTGTGAACAAGACTGTTGGGGTGAACACCAGATCTTCCTGAACTAAACCTTTACATTATAAAGCAATCCTCCTCTAAAAGTGTTGCTTAGAGGGTAGAATACAGAGGTCCATGAAGGCACCATACAAGGTCAATGTATTTACCCAAAGGAGTCTTCTTTGTTATCTTGTTTGGTTCTATTTATGACTTCTGCGTTGAGTATCTTACATGCGAGAATCTTCTTATTGTCACATATCTTAGCTTTCGAATTTTTCAAGTCAGCTTACCTTTCTTAAACAGACTCTTCTTTCTCAGACCTAAGATATCATATTAATTTATGATTTTGTAACTTGGCACAATGTAGCCTTAAAAGGACTTTAAAACTAGAGTGAATGAGAAAAGAAGCTATGGGCCTCACATATGAAAACTGTCAAGGTCTAAGACTTGTTTTGTTGCCTATAGCAACCAAAAAAGCTCCCTTTTCATTTTATATAGTACTCTGAAAAAATGAGAGGAGTGGTTGTTACAGGCAACAAAGAAAGTCTTAGACATAGACAGGATCATACATATCCCCCTATATGTCTACAAACTCTAAAAACCTCTTAAAGTAAAAGAGGCTTCTTTTTTTCTGGTGCAATCAATCTTTGGTAGGAAAATAGCTTCTGGGCTATGTCTATGTGAAGGAGTGGGGCCAAGTTTGCATATGTTAGTGTTGAAGCTTTGAGGAATGTAGACTATTAGATACTGCTCAATGAGAAGAGAGAACAGAATCAAAGAAGAGAAGGATAAGGTGAGTTTTGTTAGTATTTGTTTTCCAACAGTCTCCCTTAACCGTAAAATGATTTTCACTGATGAACCAACCACCGCATAAAAAATAGGAAAAATTTTGCATCTGCGCCATGCTACTTCCCATATCAGGCTTTCTGTTGGGTACAGCATCTTTTACTGTTCTTGTGTCCTCTGGATTCAGATACAATTGAAAGCTACAGATTAGTGTCTATGAATGGCCATTTAATTGTAGATAACAGGCCAATGTAGGTGCCGCCTGTGCTGGATGTCAGCGTTCTAAAATAGGAGGTGCACTGACCTAACTATATGACAAAGAAACAACAGCACTTTCCTCAAATAAGTGCATAAAAATTTAATTGAGAACATACTTCAACAATTTACATTGCAGTAGACATTTTATACTAGAAAACAATTAACCATCTTGGTTTTAAAATACAATATATTTATGTCACTAGACCAAGCGTGTTTACGCATGTAACTTTATTAATGATATGAATAATCTGGAATATTCTTAAAAATCTTCTTTATTTGGAAAATGTTTAAAAACATATACAATGTGGCTTAAATCGTGTGAACTACAGCCAAAGAAAAAGACAAAACCTTGCCTAACCACACCCTGACTGAAAATCATGCTTTAAGGGTAAGATGGTGATGATAATGTACACATATGCATATACAGATGTAGGCTGTGCTCAAACAGACAAAGCAGCACAATGTCCAGATTTCATAGTGTGAGCTGGAGCCAAAGAAAAAAGGCTTAATCACACGTTGACTGAGAAGTATGCTTAGTATGTAGACATACACACAAGACTTTTCACAATATTAGTATTCCTTGAGTACTTATCTGAAAACACACGGCAATCAAACCAGGGTTCTGTCCTTTGTGTGTGGTCCATTCTGTAGACAGATATTTTGACTGCTCATAGGAGAAGGAAGACTTCATTATGCAAAAGGTAAAACATACAATATCACATATTAACAGGCTGCAGTAACTTCATAGACTGGGATCCAACAACATAAACAGCACACTAGCACCGCCTGTCCATGCCCAGCATAGGACACTAAAAACACACTACATGCTAGTCTGCCAGTTATTAATAGGAGAAGCACCTAGTGAATTAGTTAATTGATGGACATTTTTGTCTTGTTTAAAAGTCCATCTGTCCTACCAGTTCGCAAGGGCAGAAATATCCTTGTGGTTGTCCTGCTGGTGGGACGTAAAGGTAACAATAATTTTATGAAAAATACTGCAAGATGGACATAAAAGCACTGAAATCAGGGTCTGTCATTACTCTATGCTGCCCTCAGAAGGCACAGAAAAATATAATAACACAGGTTTAGAAGTTGTTCTTGAGCATGTTTGTAAATATATTACCGTATGTACAGAATATGTATATTCATAGATTTTGCATATATGAGAACTAAAGCATGCAACTCTTTACAGAATAATGTGTTACTTTGAAGAGTGTAAGTGAATTGTAACATGATGAATTCCACTATCCTTGCCAAGTAGAACTTTACTGAGAAAATGAAATGAAAATTATCATATCTTTGACAATGAAAGTCACAAAGTCCCTAAATGACCTGTCTTTTGAAGAGCCCAGCTTAATGGGAAAGTAGGAAGACGTGATTTATGTGTTCTAAAGATATTTTTGTAGACGGGAGATTCTCATAAATTCTTCTGCAAATGCTCTTAATTAGCTGGCCAGAGTAAAACCTTCTACACAGAACCTTACCCAGTAGTTTATGAAATATTGTGAGATGTAACCTTGTGCCATAAAGGGATATGTTACTAGTTAGAGATTGTTTTGGGAGTGTATTTTAGAGATGTATATACTCAGTTTTAGCAATATTATAGATTTTTTAACCAAACATACCATAAATACATATACACTACCTGCATTTGTCATAAAAACTCAAATACATTTTTAAGTGTAACTTCAGCCTATTTTTTTTTATAGTTTTGGATAGTCTAGGAGAAGGCAAATACCACTGAACATTTGTTATGCTGTCTGTGCCTCTGTTCAGAAGATTTCATTTTTTTTCTGTCCCTCAAGGAAATAATATTGGTGCCGCACACCTTGCGTACGTGAGTCTGTAGGGGCTTAGTGGGAGGATTTTCATTCCTGTATAAGGACTCAGTAAATCCATGTCATATGTTATCTTGAATTCAAGAAATGTATATAATTTATATAAAGCAAACATATATTAACAGGTATAGTAACTCTCTATGGTGCAACAGTCAAGTTAGATACAGGCAGTGTTTCGGCCTGGGTTGTCCTTCTTTCGGTCACATCTGGAGGAAGAAGATTTGGTGGTACATGTACAAGCATACATGGTGCATACAACGCTACAAAATGAACCTGGAAGAGCAATATATTAATTTGGGAGTCAGACTGCAGCATGTAACATTACAGTACCCCCCCTGAGGGCCCCTCCCACCATGAAACCGAAGTCTGTGAAAATATTGGATAAGAGTGGGAGCGTTGATGTTTTCTTGCAGCTCCCAGGACCTCTCCTCAGGACCAAAGCACTTACAGTCAATGAGATAATAGGTTTTAACTATGGAATGCTTCATATCATGGATTTCCGTCACTTCACAGGCATCTGCGGTACTGGGAGGTGTGGCAGGCCAAACTACCTTGTGCAAGTACCGATTAAGAATCAACAGTTTCAGGAGAGACAAATGAACTGAATTGGGGATGCGAAGGGAGGGAGGCAAATTTCAAACTATTCACTCAGTGGTGGATGTGTTTGGAAGAGAGCCAGACATTATCCCCAGGTTTTTAAGTGGGAGGCACTCTAAATCTCTTAGAAATGGGCAGAAGCTTGAAGTAAATTTTGACAGTTGAGTTGCCAAATTTGTAGGAAGTCGCGTGCTAGGACATCAGCTGCAGGAACTTTGAAGGAGGTAGGGAGCGGCAGAGGAAGACAAGGGTGCTGTCTGAACACCACATAGAAAGGAGACTCCCCCGAGGATTTTCTAGGATGGTTATTGTAAGCAAAATCTGCCCAGGGCAGCACAGACACCCAGCTGTCATGCTGTGCAGAGGCAAACTGGCACAGATAATTCACCAGGATCTGATTGACCCATTCCACTTGGCCATTGGACTGTGGATGGAAGACCGATGAGAAATCCGGTTGAAATTTTCAGTAGAGAGCGCAATACATACCAAAAATGAGAGGTTAATTGTACTCCTCTATCCGAGACGATGTTTGAAGGCGTCCCATGTAAACAAAAAGTATGCTTCAAGAACAATGTGACCAGCTGCAGAGTGGATAAATGACCTGCTAAGGTGTAAAATGCGCCATTTTGGAGAAACATCATGCAAACAAACGAACCAGCTCCAACTTGCGGTAGTGATGTATCCAGGAGAGAGGATTTGTTAAGCAGGTGCAGACCGGGCTTATAGTAAAATCACCACTCAATTTTATTTGCATCTTCATATTAAAATCCATAACAATGGTTCCACAAAACAAGAGAACCTCCTTTTTCCACGCCTTCCAGAATGGTTACAGATAGAATGGGCCCCCCACACCCCCGAAGAGGACCAATGCCGACGCGTTTCGGGTCATGGACCTTACTCCTGCTAACTTGCATGTGTTTGGCCTCTCCCTTTATTGGATCTTTGGTGTATGCAATAGGTACCAATTAATTAAGAAATTTTTTTTTTTTTTTTTTTTTTTTTTTTATTTTTATATAAGTTTACAATATATATAAACACTTATATTTAAATTTCCTTTCCGTTGCAAAACCATATCAATGCTACTGAATCATTATATGCTATGTCTATAACTGGTATTGAAATGTCCTGACGTGTGTTTAACCCATAGGGACTCTGTATCCAGGGGAAAATCCCCAGGCACCCTCAGTAGAGTTTACTGTGTAAATCACTCTCTTGTTGTCTTGAATACTGTTCTATGCCTGTATGGTGAGTGTTTTCAGATCCCTTTCGTGTATTTCTGAAGAGTGTTTGGAGAATGCTGAGGTTTTGAATTGTTTAATTTTTCAACATCCGACTATGTCTCCTTATCACTGAAAACTTCTGAGGGCCCTGTAGTGCAACCACATAGTTTCACTTTGCCACACTTTCACAGCCTTTCAGTGTATAATCACTGATTTTGTGTTGCAATTGATAAAGCTTTTATTTGAAAACGTTTATTGTTGGCGTAAGAAGTACAAGACCATTGTTGTTTTTTCACATATTTGCACGTTTTGCATATTTTATGGCCGAATCCATTTGAATACCTTCATGTCTAATCACGTATTTGGCTTGGACTGTTGTGTCAAGAATAAAAGACGGTTGGACACACGTGACCCTATTGTGGGAGACTTTTTAGAAACAAACATCTAATGTTATGTCTCGTAACATTACGTTTAATCGATTGATTGACATACAAATGGGGTAGATGTGTTTTTTCTATGTTCTACTATTCGATTTATTGGTTTCTCTAGTTTGTTGAGAATGTTATTCTGATTTTTTGTCTCATCCTTCCTCTGTTTTTTTAACAAATAATTGGTTTTTTCATTTTATTCACTTATGGATAGCTTTGTCTATAAGTTGTTGTGTGAATGCCTCTCTCTCTGAGGTTGTACAGATGTTTTTTGTTGTTTACAACTCATGCTCTGAGGTAATATTCCCCCCCCCCCTTTTTGCTCTGATACAGCTCACCTATAGGCATATTTTTTAATGACATGGGAGGAGGTGACAGGGAGTTTGGCTCTAAGATTTGTATTTCTATGCATGGGCGTATGGTTAATGATGAGTTTTACCATCCTTCTCCACTACTAAGTGACATCCAGGTATTCAGGGACTTTTTTTGATGTTCAAAAGTAATTTTAAACCATATGGTTTCATTAATATATTTCATATAAATTCCTTTCACTCGTTTTCCTCCCTACCAGATGTGTGTGTGCAAATCATCTATAATCTGAGTACCATTTTATACCAACTTACAAATGGTTGTTGTGGATTAATCAGAAATTTCTCTTCCCACAGAGAACATATAGATATTGGCTAAGAGGGTGAGAACGCGCTCCCATAGAAAGGCCCTCTGCAAACTTGGTAGTAATAACTCTTATCAAACATGAAAAATTATTCGCCACAAAAACTTCTACTCTGACAATACTTTAAACACATCTGTCTTCTCTTTTGTCTTTAGTTTGCTGATCTGGAGAGACAAGTCTGTAAGACTGGGAGGGCCTGGCTGTGTGGGATGCTGGGGTATAATGCCCACCACATCACATGACAACCAGGACACACCAGTCGGCCAGGAAAAATCTCTCCATGGTATTCTCCTAAATGTTTAGTTGTCCACGTAGGAAAGCAGGCATACCTCATGACTATAGGTTGTAACTGTACATCGCCATCGTACAGGTGGCTCATGTTAGTGAGCCAATACTGAAGACGATGGGCCGAAAGGGCGGCGGGAATACCCCTTATGCACCTTCGGCAGTGCGTGAATAGGCATTATTGGATTGTCAATGATCATCTTTTCAGCCAATCGGGTTGTGAGAACTCCCATCTTAACTCTTGTTCTAGATACGTAATTCAAACACCTGCTTTATATAACATAAGTTGGATCCATTCTGCAACTGTCTATACTTGGATGTATATGAACAACGAGAAGAAGTAATTCTCGTCGATACAGTCCTGTGCCAAAAGACAATGCTCACCTCCTTTGTCTGCTTGTTTTATAACCAATCTGTCATTTTCTGCAGATCTTGAGGGCCTTTTGTTCTTGTCATAGTAGATCTTATCCCTTGTAAGTAAGGATTGCTGTTAACTATATGATGTAAATCTTTTAAATCTCCTCTTTTCTTATCCTGGAAATTAATTTCCATGGTTACTAATCTAGAGTGTAATGGATTAGAAATATTCATTGCGCACTGAAACAAAGTAAATGTGTGTCTGATATGTGACACTGCGATGAAGGAGTTGACTCGCTCTCCAAGCTGTTCTCAAACTGGTGATGCATAATCAATCCTGCAATTCTGGCACGGTATCCTCATTAAATCACTTCTGTTTTACCTTTATCTAGCACTTGTATTTCCTTCTGAAGTTTCATAGGACGTAGGTTTGGAAAATGATTTTTTGACAGTGATCTGCCTCACTAATCGGTTTACGGCTACAGTTTAGGTATACATCAAAATTGGCTGTCGGGGAGAAATCCCTATCCCTTTGTCTAACAATGATTATATATCTTCAGACAATATTTGACTGGAAAGATTCACAATCGATGATAAATGATTCCTTATCTTCGGTGTATACCCCAACCTCTTCTCCGATGTTTGAGCCCGCCTCTCCTCTTCCGTTTTTTGGGGGTCTGTTCACACTATACTGCGGCTCCTGACTACGATTGTTGGTATGTTCCTCCTCATTTGCTGTTGATCTTCTGGGTCTCCAATCAAAGTTCGAGGAATGGGGTTCATCACTATATGTTCCTTGTATATGTTCCCCTGAAGTGTCTGATAAGGAGCGCTCGGTGCTTGACACATCTGAAAAAACTAACCTCTTCTCCTAGATGATGTTAGGGAGGTGCGTTTTCTGAGTATAGGTCTTGGGGCATGATTGTATTTACTCCAGGTATATACTGAATTGTTAGCATAGTCCTGTACATCCCTTCTATATTTACTTTGTTTCGTCTTGATAATACCATCTTCTAGTTTACGCAAATTATGTTCCATTTTCTGATTAAACTCTTCATATGATATATGTGATTGTGGATTGGATAGTTGTTCTATGGATAGTTGTTCTTTAGCTTGTGCTATTTTGACTTTTAGTTCGTCCAGTTGTTTTTGTTGTCATATTCCTTGATTAGCTCCATAAGATCCAAAGAGCATTTAGATAAAACTATTATAACAACGATCCTTGAAGTCACGGTGTATTCCAGTTATTGGATGTTTTCTTTAAACGTAGTCCTCTAGGGATTATTTTCAGTTCTAAGTAATTGGTTATAGTTTTCAAGTCCCACCATGGTCTTAATTCTATTCTTTTAAGACTTTCCAGATCTTTACACACTGTCATAAGACTATTGTCTTCAACTGTAACATTTCCCAGGGTCTCTATGTTTGGGAAATGGCCCGCTGCCATTAACCTGAGTGCGATGTCCTCTGTATCCATTTGTTAAAATGTCTATGTTGCTCAATCTTAATAATATTGTTACATAAGATGTTGCATTCTTTCATCTATGTATCTAGTTTACACGATGGATTACCGACAACATTAAAAAATCACTTCAGGGGAGCAAGCTTAGTAGAAGAGGCACTTCACATCAGCAAAACAAATGACTTTAACAAAATAAAACAACAGCAGCTCACCCTGAATCTTGCTAGTGAGCTATCGGTTCAGGGCGCCACCCCACAGTCAAAGTCCATAATCTGCAAAACAAACGAACCAGCTCCAACTTGCGGTAGTGATGTTCGGAGAGAGGATTGTTAAGCACGGTGCAGGACCGGGCTTATAGGTAAAATGTCAGACCACAATTTTATTTGCATATTCATTAAAATCCATACATGTTCCACAAACAAGAGACCCTTCAACCTCCAATGGTTAAGATAGATGGATGAACCAACTGCCGACGCGTTCGGGTCACATGACCCTTATCATGGATAATTTTGCAGTGTTTGCCTATCCAATTATATAGACCTTTGGTGTATGTCATAGGTACCCTTTTAATTAAGAATTTTTTTTTTTTATTTTTGTTTTTTTATATAAGCTTTTCAATTATTTAAAAAAAACTCTATATTTAATGTCCATCCGCTGAAACCGATCAACTTCCTCTAATCGATTAGCTATGTTAATTAATGGTATTGAATGTTCCTGACGAGTGTTTAAACCCTAGGGGACTCTGGTTCATCAGGGGAAAATCCAACAGGCATCCCTAGCTAGGTGTTTCTGTGTAAATCAACTCCTCTTGTTGTCTTGTATTACCTGTTCTATGACTGTTATGGTGAGGGTTTTCAGATTCTCCTTTGTGTATTTCTGAGAAGTGTTTTGGAGGGGATGCTGAGGTTTTGATTGTTCTAATTTATCAACATCGACTTATGTTCATCTAACACGAACAGATTGAGGGGGCCAGTAGTGCAAACCAACATTATTGCACTTTGCAACTTTTCACAGGCCTATAGATAAATCACTGATTTTGTCGTTGCAATTGATAAAGGCTTTTTAATTTGAAAAACTTTATTGGTTGGGAGCGTAAGAGTAAAGGCCGTTGTTTTTTTCAATACTTTGCACGTTTTGCATATTTTATGGCCGCATCGATCCAGTAATACCTTCACGTCTAACCGTGTCTGTATTTGGCTTGGATGTTGTGTCACAGAATAAACTCGGTGACACACGTGACCCTATTGTGGGAGCTTTTCTAGAAACAAATCCTTATGTTATGTTGTAACATACGTTTAATCAGATTGATTGACATACGCAAAATGGGTTCGATGTGTTTTTATTATGTCTACTATTTCGATTATATTGGTTACTGAGTTTTGTTGAGAATGTTATTCCCTGATTTTTTTTGTTCATCCCTTCTCTGTTTTTTAAACAAATAAATCTGGTTTCGTTCCATTTTAGATTTAGAGCAGTGATAGGGTTCAGCGGATAATGGAATTAAATATAAGTGTTTTATGTTATATTGTAAACTTATAAAAAAAAAAAAAAAAAAAAAAAAAAAAAAAAAAAAATTTTTTTAAATTTAATTTGGTACCTTTTGCATACACCAAAGGTCCTTATAAGGAGAGGCAACACATGAAAATTAGCCATGGAAGGGTCTTTGGGGACCAAAAGCTTTCGGCATTTTGGTCTAAAAATTTCAATCTGAAACCCATTGGGGTAAAAGGGGTCCCCTTTTTTGTGGAACTTTTGTATGGTTTTTAATTGAAGATGAAAATTTTAAATTGTGGGGGATTTTATATAAGCCCGGTCTGCACCTGCTTAAACAAATCCTCTTCCCTGGTTTAAAACCCACTCCCGAAATTTTGGGAGCTGGTTCGTTTTTTTGGGGGGAGGTAGGACTTGGACTGTGGGGTGGCGCCTAAACGTTTAGTTTCACTAGCAGGGGATTCAGGGGGAGCTGCTTGTTGTTTTTTGTTTTTTTTTTGGGCTGTTTTTGGAGAAACCGGTTCCACCCCCAACCAAAAGGGGTTTCCTTAACACCCAGCAGAGGAGGGGAAGGGTTTCAGTCACAAAGCCCATCCCCAAGATTTTCCTGCGCGTGTCACGGCCCCGGGCGACACGTTTTTTTCCCGGGTCGAAGGTTTTCCCCTGCTCCTGCACCTAGCGGAGCCCGGCCCCGCACGTCGGGTTCGGGGTCCCCTTAAAACCCCCCCTTTCCCTGGGGGCCCCCTTACCCGGCCACATTCCTGTTTAAAGTCTGTCCCCTTCCCCCCGGGCACGTGGTTTCCCCCCCCTTTGGGGCGGGCAACGCCCCGGCGTTTGAGATTTAAAAGGGACAGTGGGGGTTTAATTGGTCATTGCCGGGCACTGTTTCCTTTTTTAAGTACGGGCCTCACCCCGGGCGGGGCCCTCCCGGAAACCCTTTGGTGTTTTTCCCATTGGGGGAAAAATTCCCATGTGTTCTTGTTTTTTTGCCTTTACCGTGTACCAAACCCCCCAAAGTTTTACGGGGTTTGCCCCCTGTCCTGCCCCTCCTCCCCGTTTTCTTTTTCCCGACCCACACCCGGGCCCTGCCCTGCCACCTCCCCTGTCCAACTACGACCCTGCCCGTCCGATCCTGTATCCTGGCCTTGGCCCGGCCACCGCGGGCAAAGCCCCGCCAGGGGGGTAGGGGACCTGGGGGACTCCCGCCGAAAGCAAGGGACCACCCCGCTTTGGGCGGCGGGCTCGGGGAAAATTACCGGGCCCCACTTAGTTTCCCAAACCTCCCGGGTTTGTGGGCTTACCCCATCGCCTGCGGGGGTTTCCCGGAAGGATCCACCTCCAGACCGTTATGTCGGATGGGCCAATGGTTTTCCCGCCAAGGTGCCCTTCCCAAAAAGCTTTTGCCAATATCACCACTGTCGTGGTCAAGAAAATCGCAACAGATCGGGGCAGCAAGCGCAGCAGCTCGAGAAAACTTTCCTCCGGGTTTTGCAGCACTTATCCCCCGGGGCCACCCGGCAACAAGCCTCCCCAAACCCCGTGGTTGTCCCTGCCTCCAATTTCCCTGTGGTTTCTGGGGGGGTAAAAAGCTTCGGTTTTCACTCCCAGCTAAGTTCGACGGAGACCCAAACCCCCGGGCAGGGGGTTTTTCCCCCTTTTTGGCTCAAATGCAGTGGAGCTGATGGGGGACGTTCCTTTTCCCCAAAAAGTGCAAAAGGGGCCTTTCTTTGGTTTTTCAGCCTACTCTTCGGGAAGGCCCCGGGCCCAGGGCCCTTTAACCTCTGGGGGGACAAAAAAACGACCCCCCATTTGACGGCGGTTTTTTCGGTCGTTCCTCGGAGTTCCGCAAGGTCTTCGGGGAAACCCCAAGCCCCGTGCTTTCCCCCCGCTGGACGGCCCTCCAAAAACCTTTACCCCAAAAGGGGTTTCGTCTTTTAGGGGGATAGCGGTGAAAATTCGCACTCGGGCCCTCTGAAACTGTCAGGGAAACGAGGCCCCCGGCTCGGGTGCGCACCTTCAAAAAAGGGCTTCAACCCGAGTTAAGGGACGCCCTTGGGCCAAAAAAAGGACTCCCCGTTTTTCCCCTCAGGGGGACCTGATCCGGGGTTTACGACCCGTTTTAACGTCGCTTCTTTTGAAGGGGGGGGGAGGGGAGCTTGGGCCCCCAAAAAGGGAGCATCAGTCAGACAAATTTGGGCCATTTTTCCCTCGCCGGGGCACCGGTGTTCCAGAGGCCTCCTGGGGCCACACCCGCCAAAACCCACCGAGGCCCCCATGCAGTTTTTTTTGGGGCTGTCTCTTGAGAAAAGATTTTGGCCAAAGGGGTCGGAAAAAGAATTGTGCCTCTACTGTGGCAGCCCAGACACTACCGGAGGGGGGTTTTTCCCAAGTGTAAAAAGCCTTGGGGGGAAACTTCCGCCCCCTTGGGATTGTGGGAGGGCTTTTCCCTAGGTAAAAAACCCCTTCTTCATGCTTTTTTGGGATCCCCCGTTGCAGGACGTCTAAAGAGATTTGGTTTAATCTTTTTCCCGGCCCCGGGCGTTTCGGATTCGGGCGGGGGGGGCCCCGGGAACTTCATCCCCCAGTCTCTAGTGAAGCAGTATGGTTTCCCTGGTGGGATCGCTTGGAAAAAAAACCCGGCCTTGTCATCTCACCCACCAGCGGGGAGCGGGTTTGGGAAAAAACCACCAGTTTGTCCCCCAAGGGGCCCACTTCCCTCCACGTTGGGGCGACCAAAAGGGGGAGATCTCCTTCTATGTGTTGCCTCGTCCTCTCGGGGGGCCTTCTCGGACTCCCTTTGGCTGGGGGGCTCCACTCTCTTTACCCGGGGACGGGGCTCGGGGAAGGTGTTTCGTTGGGGTTTCCTACTTTTCCGGGGCGCTTTTGGGTTTGGAAACCCCTTTCCGGGTTTTTTTTCCTGCTTCTCCCCCCGACACTTCAGGGGGCCGTTCCCCGGGGGTCCCGCCAAAAAATACCCTTGGAAAACGCCGATGTGTTCCCCGAGGGGACAACCGAGAGTTTTTCCCCCGCATCGCCCAATCCCGATTGCCCCGGTTTAAAACCTTATTCCCGGGGAACCGTCCTCCCGGGGGCCGAGTCAAACCCACGGGCCCGGTTTCCCTGAGACCAAGTCATTTTCCGAGTACATCCAGGGGAATCTCGGAAAAGGGGGGTTCACCCCAAAGCCCTCACTCCCGCGGGGTGGGGGGTTTCCCTTTTTCGTGAAAAAAGAAGGACGGTACCTTGCCCCCCTGCATGGGCTCCCGGGGGGCTTGAATAAGATCAGGGGAAAAAAAAACCGTTTACCCTTTTGCCGTTGATCACAGAAATTTTTTGAAACCTGCAGGGCGCCAAAGTTTTTTCTCCAATTTTGGGTTTGAGAGGGGCTTAAACTTTGGTTTCCGAACCCGGAAAGGGGGCGAGGGAATTTGGGAAGAGGGCCCTTAAAACACCGGGGGAATGGGCCCTTTGATTTAGGGGTGTTCCCCCATTCGGCTGTGCAGTGGCTTGGCCTTTCTTTAAGGAGCTTGGAATGCATCTTCAGAAAACCCCCTTAAACCCCTGAAAGGGTGGCCTCCCTTTTGATGACATCCGGGGTTTTACTCCCCTTTGAACCTCGAGCCCCAACCGCAGCCATTTTTGGGTAAAGGGGTTTTGAAGCTTTCCCCCGGGGAGAACCATCTGTTTTCCCAAAAGCTAGGGAAGGCCTTTTCCAAATCGATTTGCCCCCCTTTTTGGGGGTTTACTTTCATTTTGCCCAAAGGGCCTACGGTGGATCCAGCAAAATTTGTCACCGGTTTTTGGGCAGGGCCCCCCCATTCGGTTTGGGGGGCCTATCCAGCCCCTTTTTGGGGGCTTTGCAAACTACTATCTTTAAAATTCACCCCCTCACTTCTCTACATGGTGGCCCCCGGATAGGGGCTCTCCACCAAGAAAAAAAGGCCAATCCACGCCCCCTGGCCTGTGAGGCCCGAAGGGGCCCTTTTTTTCGAGGCCCAAGTCCCCCTTTTCTCTACGGCATCTATCCTTGCACGCCCGGCCCTGCAAAAACCCCTTCATGGGGGGAAAGGGGGGAATGCTGGGTCTGTGGGAAGCCGGAGAAATTTTTCTTACAAAAAGGGGCCCCCACGGGAAAAGATGAAAACGTGCGGCTTTTTTTTCCAAAAGATTTTCTCGTCGGCCCGAGAGGAATTACACGTTTGGCGCCCAGGGGGTTATGGCCTTTAAAAACGGCCCCGGGTTAAAGTGGGGGTTATCTGCTGGGGGGGTGCCCGTTTCCCCATCCGTATTTACTGGGGCCACAAAAACCCCCAATTTTTCGAGGGCCCCAGGGACTTAACCCCCCCAGGTTTAGGTGGCGCTTTTTTCTCCTGGTTCAATTTCCCCAAGATAAAATTTTCATGCCTGGGGAGAAGAATGTGGAGCTGATGCCTTTCTCCCCGGGCCTCCGTTTTGTGGTGGGGGGGGAAAGATATACCCCTGAAAAATTAAATTTTCCTCCAAAACCCTTTAATCGGGCAGCTCCTGGACCTGGGAAGGTTCCCCCTTGGAAGGATTATGTGCCCCTTTGCTCTCCGCAAAACATATCTTAAAATGGGGACTTTGGCTCTTTGGGGGTACCGGTCATCTCGGCGCCCCGAAGAAATTTCCCATGATTTTCCTGGTTCTATTGGTGGCCAAAACCCTTTAAAAAGGATTTTTTGGACTTCGTTTCGTCTTGTGATTTCCGGGCCCGCAAAAAAAAGACCCCACGAAACAACCCGGCAGGTTTACTACACCCATTCCCCATCCCAATAAACCTTGGACCACCATTTCCATGGACTTCTTTAACTGTTTCCCCCCTTCCGTCGTCTGGCAAACCATCTTTTGGGTGAAAATGATCGTTTTTTCCAAAGGATGGCACCATTTTCCCCTTTCCCCTGGCCTGCCTTCTGCCTCCCGGGTCGGGGGCTATTTTTCCTTCATGTTTTCCCGGGTCAAAAGGGAAACTCCCTCAGAAAAATTGGGGTTGGGGATTTGGGGAGTTCATTTTTTGTCTCCAGGTTTTTGGGCCCGAGCCCTTTTGAAACCCAAAACTTCAGGGAAAGTCGACTTCTCTTCGGGTCCACCACAGACAAACGGCCGGGTTTGGAGGGGGTAAACCCAAGGTTTTGGGTTTTTGTTACCTTGGGCCATTTGTCCCCCGGCACCCCAGGTGATTTGGTCCCAATTTGGGGGGGCCATGGGCGGGAGTTTTTTTATAACTCCCTGGAGTCTAAAATTCCAGGGGGCCCTTCCCCCTTTAAAATTGTGAAAGGGGCCTTGCTTCTCCGCCCTCCCTTCCCCCCTGGAAACCCCTTCCTCCGAGGTCCGGCGGGGGGCCCCCAGGGTTTTAAAAGGAAAAATGGGGGCCATCTGGGCCCCCCCCCCAAACGATGCCAGTTTTGTCCGTGCTTTTTGAGCGCATGAAGACTAAAGCGGACAAAAAAAAGAATTCCTCCTCCGGTTTTTCCCAGGGGAAAAGGGTTTGTGGCTCTCTGCTGGGATATGCCCGGTTAAAGATGCCTTCTCAAAAACTGGTACCCCGTTTCCGGGGCCCCTTTGGTTTACCCAGCCGCTTTCAACCCGGTTGTCCTAAAAAACCCCGGGGCTCCCCCCTACGATGAAAAAACCCCCAAACTCATTTAAATGTTCCTTACTAAAACCCCCTGGTTCCTTAATCGCTTTTCCCAAAAAGGCTGTTCCTCCCCCGCTGGGCTGACCCCCCCAAATGTTTTCGAGGTCAAAGAAAATTCTGGGAATTGAGGAGAATTTGAGGGAAAAGATATTTTTTTATTTGGAAACGGGAAAGGGGGTACGGCCCTTTAAAGAGGGGGTTTTGGGACCCCGGAGGAGAATATCGTAAAACCGCAGCCTCCCCCGAGTTTCCTCCAACCCCAGTAAGGAGGGGGGCCCAAGGGGGGGAGGCCCCAGGGGGGGGGGGTTTAACTGTCAGGGGGACCCCCCCGCGCCCCCAACTTTTTCCCGGGTGTCCCCCGGGGGGCGCGGCCGGGTTTGGCTCCTACACCTAGCGGAGCCCTGTCCCGTTTGTGGGCCCGGGGTCCTCACTCCCCCCCCCCGGGCCCGGCACCCACTTTCCCCACCCACGCCCTGCCCCGGGTCTTTTCCGTTTTTCAAGGCACAGGGCTCCCCCCCCTTAGGGCGCCCCACGCGCCCCCAGTTTGAGTTTTAAAAGGGGAAATGGGGCCCCCGGAAAAGGGTTTCTTTTGCCGGGGCACTGCTCCTATTTAAGCCCGGGCCCTTATCCTGGCGGCCCTCGCCAGTCCTTGGTGTATTTTTCCTTTGGGAAAAAAAAGCTTCCAGAGTGTTCTTGCCCTTTCCCTTTTACCGGGTCCCGAACCTCCAGCTTACGATTACCGACCACGAACCTTCCCCACCTGTCCGGGACCTCCTGCCTGTGTACGTTCTCGAGCCAAAGCCGCCTGCCCTAAACCGCCGGCCTGCTACAAATACGGCCCCCCCGCCGTCCTGTCCCCTCCCTTTGGTTTGAACCAAAAGGGAAGCCCCCCCAAGTGGTAGTGAACCCCTGGTGGACCCCCGCCGCACCCAAGGGGAACCACCCCGGGGTTTTGCGGCGGGGTTGGAATACCGGGGCCCCACTTGGTTTCCAAACTCCCTGGTTTGTGGGCTTACGCCTTTACCTGCGGTGGTCCAGGGGGATCCACCCCCAGACCGTTTTTCACGCAAGAGAAAGGCCACCAGTAATGGGGAAGCAATCAGGTTGAGGGACTTGCGGCACCCCGGGTGGCGAGGGAATTTTGGAGGCATTTACCCCCGGGCAGAATCTGCTTCCTTTTGTGCAGGAACCTTTAAAAGGGCCCCCTGGTGGAAATTTCTTCCCCCAACTTTAGGGGGGCCCGCAGTGACAAAGTGAAAAAGGGGGAATAAGGTGTTGCGTTTTAGATTCCCGCATCAGGAAGGGATCCAGACTTGGGGAAAAAGCATCGGCCTTTTAAAAAAGGGCCTATCCCCCTCCAGGGAAACCTTAAGTATCAGGAGGGTAAAATACAAAACTTTCCCCTTAAAACAGTATGCTTCACTAGGAAAAAACACAGGCATTTCCCTGTAAATTTAGTTTTTAAAAAACGCTGGCCCTTTAAGACAGCTTTTTGAAATCGGCCCCCCGTCAGCACCTGACAGCTTGAAAAGGGGGTCACTTTGTTGAAAGCCCTGTCAAAGTAAATGTTCTGAGGGCCGCGATAGGGTTTTCTGGGGGAAAAGGGGGAGGCCAAAAAAGTCTAATTTATGTTGGGATTTTCTGGTAAGCTCTGGGGCCTGCTATTTTCTGTGCTTTTCCTTTGTGTGCTGTGCCCGCCTTTCAGTGTAAACTAGTTTAGGGTACTCAAAAATTTCCCCGTATAAAGCAGCTAAATCCCCAGCTCTTTCCCCGCACAGTTTTGGTTTTCTCTCAACAGGAAAAAAAACCCTGCTACATAAGGTCGCCTAAGAAAAATGAAACTAAAATTTGCCCCCTTGTTAAAAAAAGAGTAAATTCCCTGAATTGCTAATGACATGTAATGGATAAAATTTTTATAAAAATTTTATTACAAATTTATATTTTGTTTTGGGTTTTTTGGAGGGGGAAAGGGGTTTTCTTTAAAGATGAAAAAAACACTGCCTTTAGAAAACCTAAAGAAGTAAAAAAAAAGGTAAAAAACAAACAAATTTTTTAAATTTTTTTTTCAAATTTGGAAAAATTTTTTAAGCATTTCACCTGTAATTCAGTTTTTTTTAAAAAAGCGCTGGCCCTTTAAGGCAGCTTTGAAGCTGGCCAAAATCGGCACATGACAGCTTGATGGATCACTATGTTGACAGTTGTGTGAAAGTAACTGTTTCTGAGCTGGGAGAGTCCACTGTACAGAGAGTAGCCTGTAAGTCTACATCACCAGCAGAAGTGTAATAAAGAT
This sequence comes from Phyllomedusa bahiana, assembly GCA_025379985.1. Lineage (NCBI taxonomy): Eukaryota > Metazoa > Chordata > Amphibia > Anura > Hylidae > Phyllomedusa > Phyllomedusa bahiana. The sequence goes on along the minus strand of JAODAL010008402.1, from coordinate 16,466 downwards.
GCCTGTATTCTATGGAGGAGGAGGCTGAAGCAACAGGCTGTGCCTGCTGCACTGTATGTAGTGAAATACTCAGATTACCCTGTACAAGCAGCTATGCCCTCAGCAACCCCTGCATTGTTGGTTTCTTCCACACAATTATAAGGAGCTCCTGAGTTACTAAGCGAAAGTAAAACCTCTTCCCCTGTAATACTGAGGGAAATCCTCTGAATTGCTAATGACATGTATTTGAGAAAAGTCTTATGATTTCATCTCCTATCAATTTTTGTCTGTTAGTGTGGAGGTGTTAGGTACTCTTTAAGGCTTTTGGCGGCTGGCTGGAAGTGGAGGCTAAAGTTTAAACGATAAAAGAATAGGGACCAGCGAGTCTGATGAAGATTCAGCCGTTGAGCCTCTGTAGATATTGAAGATTTTTGTAATCCATATAGATAGTAATGGAATGTAGGGCACCCTCCAGAAAATGTCACCTTTTGCCGAAGGCCAGTTTGATCACCAGAAGTTCCCTGTCCCTGATGAAATAATTATTTTCTGCTGGTGAGAAGGTCCTAGAAAAAAAGCCACAAGTAAGGAATTTTTGCAAGATGATGGCTCCAGCTCTGACCGAGGAGGCGTCGACCTCCAGATAGAAACGTTTCTCTGGATTTGGGCAGTGAAAAACAGAGGCTGTGGCGAAGGCCGATTTCAACTGGGCAAACACTTCTTCAGCCTTGGAGGTCCATAGATGAGGATTACTGCTCTTCTTTGTGAGGGCAACAATAGAAGCTACGAGAGTGGAAAAGTGTGGGATGAACTCGCGATAGTAGTTCGAAAAACCGATGAATCGCTGGATAGCTTGGAGACGATAGGGCGTTGCGAGTTTAGCACTGCTGTCAACTTCTCCGAAATCATTTAAAGATCTTGTGCCAAAACTATGTACCCCAAGAATGGCAAACCGGGGCATTCAAATAAGCACATCTCCAACTTGGTTTAGAGGTGGTTGCGTCGGAGGCACTCGTTGAACATGAGTGCGATGGGATTCGAGATATGGAGATGAGATCAGAATATGATCCAGGTAAACCAAGACACAGTTGTGCTGAAGATCTTGGAAGACATCATTCATGAATTCTTGGAACACTGCCAGGGCATTGCAGAGGCCGAAAGGCATTGCAAATACTCATAGTGGCCATCCCGGGTGTTATAAAAGCGGTTTTCCAGTCATCCCTCTCACGGATGCGGGTCACCTTGTAAGCGCCATGGGGGTTGGGTTTATAGAAGACTGTGGCCCCCCCGGATTCTATTTAAGAGTTCAGAAATTAATGGCAAATTAATGGAAATTAATCTCGTGGATGAAGCCCTTTTCTAAGTTCTCCTTGATGTATGCGATCATGGCTTCAGTTTCAGGCTGGGATAGGGGATATACTGTACCCTGACGAGGAGGCTTAAGCTCTATTAGGCAATCATCTCGCCAATGAGGAGGGAGAAAATCTGCCTGTTTTTTGCAGAAGACGTAGACAAATTCCTGATAATATGCTGAAAGATCGGGGGAGCAGGAACAGCAGGCAGAGGAGTTAGGATCCCCACTAGGGCTATACAATACATGGAAACCTCCAAAGAAGCATTTATGCTATCTACAAAATATAAAAAAACTTTGAGATTCTTAGTTCAGACGTTTTGATCAAAAAATGCTTAAGCCACCCCCGGCTTACAACGGGATTTCAAGGCGGGTGGTCCTACTGTATTCTTACTTCTCACTAGAGTCAAATTCAGACTTCTCATAGGGTCAACCGACCTCCATAATCCAGAGAGAAAAATAAAAAAAGCACCAACCCTGCAAGCATACTGCACTGATATAACAACCTGTGGAAGTGGGCGGGGTGCAAGAGACCAAAATGGAGGCATCCATTCCTCCCTATATAGTTTAAAAGCAATATATGCCAAATACGTATAGTTGTGCACAAACATTTTTTCTGAAAAACACAATGTGAACCTGGGTGCCACTGGCTTGGCTGCGGCATATGTATATACATGCACTCCAATACCAGTGGCACACCATCTGATAAAAAGGCTTTACAATACATGGAAACCTCCAAGGGAGCATTTATGCTATCTACAATACATGAAAAAAATTTGAGATTCTTAGTTCACACGTTTTGATCCAAAAATGCTTAAGCCACCCCCGGCTTACAACGGGATTTCAAGGCGGGTGGTCCTACTGTATTCTTACCTCTCACTAGAGTCAATTTCAGACTTCTCATAGGGTCAACCGACCTCCATAATCCAGAGAGAAAAATAAAAAAAAGCACCAACCCTGCAAGCATACTGCACTGATATAACAACCTGTGGAAGTGGGCAGGGTGCAAGAGACCAAAATGGAGGCATCCATTCCTCCCTATATAGTTTAAAAGCAATATATGCCAAATACGTATGGTTGTGCACAAATTTTTTTTCTGAAAAACACAATGTGAACCTGGGTGCCACTGTCTTGGCTGTGGCATATGTATATACATGCACTCCAATACCAGTGGCACACCATCTGATAAAAAGGCTTTACAATACATGGAAACCTCCAAGGGGAGCTTTATGGCTATCACATACATGAAAATTTGAATTCTAGTTCAACGTTGTGATCCAAAATGTTTAAAGCCACCCCGGCTTACAACAGGATTCTCGAGGCGGGTGGTCCTACTGTATTCTTACTCTCATAGAGTCAATTTCAGATTCTCATAGGGTAAACCCGACCTCCATAATCCAGAGAGAAAAATAAAAAAGCACCAACCCTGCAAGCATACTGCTCTGATATAAAAAACCTGTGGAAGTGGGCAGGGTGCAAGAGACCAAAATGGAGGCATCCATTCCTCCCTATATCGTTTAAAAGCAATATATGCCAAATACAACGTATAGTTCTGCACAAAAAAACATTTCTGAAAAACACAATGTGAACCTGGGTGCCACTGGCTTGGCTGTGGCATATGTATATACACGCACTCCAATACCAGTGGCAGACCATCTGCTAAAAGGGCTATACAATACATGGAAACCTCCAAAGCCGGGGATGGCTTAAGCATTTTTTGATCAAAACGTGTGAACTAAGAATCTCAAAGTTTTTTCATGGATCCCCACTAGACACAGGGCCGTGGGACCGGGATGCAGGAAGAATGGGACCAGGTGCTTCTGCGTGTAAATTCCCCAGTTCTCCAGTCGATGTTAGGACTGTGATTGTGTAACCAAGGAAGCCCCAGAAGAAGAGTACTAGAGGAGCCCAATAGTATAAGGAGATTTGCTCCTGATAAAATACTCCGACACACAGAATAAGGGGTTGCGTGTGGCACCGGATGGTACAAGAGAGGACATCCCCATTCACTGATAAGACGGAGAGGAGTTTGATCAAGTGAACCACAGACAAATGTTACTTGGCAACAAAAGCGGGATGAATAAAGTTGCCTGCTGAAACTCAAATCCACGAAGGTGTCAACTTGAAGACTGAAACCAGAGGGAAGGACTAGGCTGACTGACATGGTCAATGGTGGAGAGGAAATTTCCATGCCCAGGTTGGCCTTTCCTATGAGGACTAGGCTCTGGAGTTTCCCAGACGGATCAGGAAATTCCTTCGCAGGTGATCTTGGGCACCATAATAGAGCCCACACCCAGGTTTCGTCTGTGTGCCCTTTCTTCCTCTGACAGGTGGGCTCTATCCGCTTGCATGGGCTCTTCCCAATTATGAGAAAGGATAGGTTGAAGAGAATGCTGAAAGACCGGTGCCATGCGAGGACTCCCGTGGGGACACAAAGCCTCCCGTTGTAGCCAAACCTCATGTTCAAAGACGTGGACATAGATGCAGGTGGCCAACTGATGAGGTCATCCAAATGGGTGGGCAGATAATGCCCAGCTAATTCATCCTTGTTTCAACTAGCCAACCCCTTCCAGAAGGTTGTAGCCAGGGCCTCGTTGTTCCAGACTTATTCAGAGGACAGGGTAAGTAACTGTACGGCACACTGTCCCATCATGGAATCTCCCTGCCAGAGTCTGAGAAGCGAAGAGGCAGCAGAGGAGGCTAGACCTGGTTCCTCAAACACCTTATGAAGGGTGTCATCGTATCTCCACATTTCCATAGGGTTAGGGTCACCCAGATCAGTGCTTAACCAGAGAGCAGATACAGTATATGATGAGGGCCACTTTTGCCCGATCAGTGGAATATTGGTGGGCCAGGACCTCAAAGTGGATTGTGCATTGGTTCAGGAAACCTAGGTATGCTTTGGGGTCTCTATTGTAGCGAAGAGGCAGTGGCAGGTGTATGGAGGAACTGCTTGACATTGCTGGAACCGGAATGGGTACTGAAATGGTGACAGGTGTGGAAGCCTAGACAATGGATGCTTCAGGGAGATGGGCTACTAGGTTCTGAAGCATCACAAACAGCTGCTCTTGACGGGTGCACTTGTGCGTAATTTCACCCAATAGGCTCTTGGTGTCTGGCAGTGAGTAATCAGCAGGATCCATGGCCCAATTGTGTCATGATGCTCAGAGATGAAAAACATGGATATGCTGATCACCTCACGGAGCTGGCATAGCCTATGCTGGAGAGTGTAGTCTAAGGGGTCCCTTGTCTTTACCGGAGCTCGCCGCAAGGCCGGATGGGCTTTGCTGCAGGGAATTCCCCAGGTCGCTACACTCGATGCAGGTCCTAGTGGTGACAGCCAAAGCAGGAGACGTGGACACCAGAGCAGACAGGAATATAGTGCAGAAAGGCAGATGGACAGGCAGGCAGACACGGCAAGAACAGCACTTAGCAGGCGGTAGACAGGCAGACTAGCCATAGGCAAGGTCAAAGGCCACAGATGGTGGAGTAGGAAGGATTAACTAGAGAATGCAGTGGAACGTCACTAGGGAACAGACACCAACAACTAGGCGTGGACAGCAGGATGAGAAATCCCTAAAAATCCAGGAGACCAAGGGGGAAGCAGGACGGGGCCAGGTGAGTCTAATTGCAGCAGACCAAGTGATGGGAGCAGGCGTGCCTGCAGCCAGAGGCCCATACCATGGCGTGAGACGTGGCAGGAGCCAGGTCCGAAGGTTGGACCGCAGCACGCAGCATTACTGTGTACAGGCATCGTCTGTGAAACAGTATCCAGTTTATCTTATGGGATGCGGAATATCACGTTCACGTCAACCTACGTATAGAGGCCGTTTGTGACAATACTGTATATATATAGTTATTATGACAAATTGTGATAAATGCAGATATCTTTATAGTGTGTACTGTTAAAATCCTATGAGAAAACCTAAAATATATGTAATATGTTTGGTTCACTTAATATGATTCATTGTCTAATCGAAGAGTATTGTACATGCAATGATTTATTGCTCTAATTTTTTTTTACTGGCAAGAGTCACCTCTGAGGCCACATTCAAAGGGAGATCTATGTGCTACCAAAGATAATGTTGCACAATAGTCATTAATAAGTATTCTGTTGCAAAACTTAGATATCACAATCTGTACAGAACACACATTATATGATGGTAAGGCAGAAAGTATAGTGGTATGAATCAAGGTTTTTACTTAGAAATAAGTTGCTGAATGTATATTACTAAAATGATACCCAGTGGAAGTAAGCTACTATTACTTATGACAACGACCACAAGCATTGTTAAGCTACTGTACAAAATTTGGTAAAGATCTTCTAACAAACCTTTGGGCACAGATTATCATCATGTGTTTTTGGACAGTTACTTGTTTTTATAGAATGGCCTGGTGAGCCTTGTCTTATTACTCCATGGGTGACGAGCATCTTCTCAATAGGTAATACAATCATAATCATTCACAAAGATAGAAATCAGACCGAGCAGTAGTTGTTCTGTAATGTGGAAAAGACTGTTAAGATGAACAGGAACAAAATCTTTCTCAACTGGCATGCAGCATTTGATACTGCAGTGAGAACCAGTATCATTGGGTTTGGAGAATTTATTATTCTGATGAGTACAATCCACTGTCCTCAACTTTAGCACTTGTTATTAGTGCAGATCCTCTAAGGATTACCCTACATAAATAAAATAACAGATTATGCTAATGGCAGTATGCTTGCAAATTTTTTTTAATTCATTCTACATGTGTTAGGCTATGTCTATACAGCACTGGATTCTCATTGGATTTTTGGCTGATTCAGTATTAAAAATCCGCTGAAAATCCGACTGTAATCAGTGCTATGAAGATCGTGATGAAAAATCCGTGCTGTAGTCTAAAGAGCATGGATTTTTTCTGGTTGGTTTAAAAATCCGCCAGATTCCAGTGAATTTTCAAACCTGCTAGATCTTCCGTCGATTCCCGTACATTCAATGTACAGGGCCGATGGCAATTCCGAAAATGGACCATGGTTTTTGGTGCAGATTTGGCGTCTGATTTTGGACAGCATTTTAACATATGCTGTATAGACATAGCCTTAGGGTACATTCACAAGGCTGATTTCCAGTGCTGAAAATTTCAGAGGTAGATTGGCATGGAATCCACGCTTAAAACCTGCCATAATAAGCGTGGATTTCGGACGTGGATTTGATGCTGATTTTCAGAGGCAGATTTTCATCCTCCATATAGTATAATGTGAGGAGAGGATTCAGCGTGGAAAATGCACATTAAATCAAGATTGGCCAAATCTGATCATTTTCAAAGCTGATGTCCTAGACTTCTGATACATTTTGATAACAGTCTTAAAACCTGCCTAAATGAATTGCTCATTGAGGTTGGATTACTAGTGCATCTCAAAAAATTTGAATATCCTTTGAAAAGTTCATTTATATTGGTAATTCAAGTCAAATAGAGAGAACCTATGTATTGTGTACACTCATTACACATAGTGTGATATATTTCAAGTGTTTATTTATTTATTTATTTACTGTGATGATTGTGGTTTACAGCTAATGATAACCCGAAATTCAGTATATTAGAAAATAAGAATAATGTGAGCAAGATTAATATTGCTGACTCATGGTGTCACAGGCAAAGGTTTTCTAAGCCTTTAAATGATCCCTCAGTCTGGTTTAAAAGGCTACACAATCATGGGGAAGACTGCTGACAGAAAGTTGTTGTTGACACCCTGCACAGGGAGGATAAGTCACAAAAGGTCACTGCTAAAGAAGCTGGCTGTTCACAAAGGGCTATATTATTATTTATTTTAAAGTGCCATTGGTTCCATGGTGCTGTACATTCAAGGGGGGATTTACATACATAAAATATGTGAAAAAATTACAATAATAATGATGAATGACTACAAATGGTACAGAGAGAGAGAGGACCCTGTCCGTGAGGGCTTGCAATCTACAAGGAGGAGGAAAGAGACAGAAGGTGAGGGGCAGACATGTTTGTGGGGTAGCACAGTGGCAACAGGGTTATTGCAGGTTATAGGCAATCCTGAAGAGATGGGTTTTCAGGTCGGTTTTGAACCTGGTGAAGGTGGAGGAGAGTCTGATGTGTTGGGGCAGTGAGTTCCAGAGTGTGGAGGAAGCACGGGAGAAGTCTTGGAGATGGTTATGAGACGAGCTAATAAGAGGAGAGCAGAGAAGAAGGTCCTGTGAGGAACGGAGATTGCGTGAGGGGAGATATCTGAAAATTAGGGCAGAGATGTATGGAGGAGAAAGGTTATGGAGAGCCTCGTAGGTCATGGTTAGTAACTTGAAATGAAATTGTTGGGCAATGGGTAGCCAGTGAAGGGATTGGCAGAGGAGAGAGGCAGAAGAGTACCGAGGAAAGAGGTGGATAAGACGGGCATCAGAGTTGAAGATGGTTTGAAAGGGGGCAAGAGTGTTAGATGGGAGGCCACATAGAAGAATGTTGCAGTTGTCTAGGCGGGAGATGACAAAGGCATGGACCAGCATTTTTGTAGTGTCGAAGTTGAGGAGTGAGCGGATGCGAGAAATATTTTTCAGGTGGAGGCGGCAGGCAGAGGTAAGGGCTTGGATGTGTGGTTTGAAAGACAGAGAGGAGTCCAAGATTAAATCAAGCAAGAGTCCAATACTATATCGAAGCATATTAATGTAAAATTAAGTGGAAGGAAAAAGTGTCATAGAAAAAAGTGCAAAAGCAACAGGGATGACAACAGCCTTGAAAGGACTGTCAAGAGAAAGCCATTCAAAAAGTTTGGAGAGATTCACAAGGAGTGAACTGCAACTGCAGTTGAAGTCAGTGCTTCCACCACACACAGACGTATCCAGGACATGGGCTACAACTGTGGCATTCCTTGTGTCAAGTCACTGATGACCCAGAGTCAGAAGCGTCTTATCTGGACTAAGGAGAAAAAGGCCAGGACTGGTGCTCAGCATCCAATGTCCTGTTTTCAGATGACAGTCAATTTTGCATTTCATTTGGAAATCAAGGTCCCAGAGCCTGGAGGAAGAGTGGAGAGACACACAATCCGAGCTGCTTGAGGTCTAGCGTGAAGTTTCCAGAATCAGTGATGGTCTGGGGAGCCATGTCATCTGCTAGTTTTTGTCCACTGTGTTATATCAAGTCCAAGGTCAGTGCAGCTGTCTACTATTAAATTTTAGTGCACTTCCCTTTACTGACAAGCTTTATGGAGATGCTGATTTCATTTTCCAGCAGGACCTGGCACCTGTCCACACTGCCAAAAGTACCAATACCTGGTTTAATAACCATGGTATGATTGTGCTTGATTGGCCAGCAAACTCACCTAACCTAAACTCCATAGAGAATCTATGATGAGAGACACTAAACCAAACAATGCAGCCGAGCAATATGGGCTTCCATAACACCTCAGCAGGGGAACAGGCTAGTCACCTACATGCCATGCCACTTTGATACAGTAATTCATGCAAAAGGAGCCTTGAAAAAATATTGAGTGCATATAATGTACAGACCTTTCAGTAAGATAACATTTCTGAATTACAATTCATTTCTTTGATTGGTCTTGTACACAGGGCTGGGACAAAGTATTCTGGTGCCCTATGCAAATAAGGCATGTAGTGCCCCACCCCTACCTTTCCAATGTAAAATTCAACCCACTCCATACATCTTTGTGCCCCCTTCCTGCCTGGGATGAAGTGAAGACCTAGGCGGTCGCTTACCTTTGCCTTACCTGTCGTCCCAGCCCTGTTTGTACACTATTCTAAATTTTCTGATATATTGAATCTTGGGTTTTTATTAAGCCATCGTCATAAAAAGAAATAAACACTTGAAATATTTAGCTCTGTGTGTAATGAGTCTGCACAGTATATGATTTTCTATATTTAACTTAAATAATGGACATAATATTCTAATATTTTAAGATGATAAAGTATGGCTGCTGATAGTCCTAAGTGTTCAGTATGTGTTTTTCTTCCTTAAAAACAGGCTGCAATGAACCTTAAAGTTATTATGTTACATTAAATTACTATTATACTATACTTCTATTATTGGCATTCCATGCTCTTCTTCTTATTAGCTATATAATACCTTTTATTCACTAGATTTCCCTCATGCATTTCCTTAACCCTTACCATTTCTATATTATTTTTAAAATGATATATGATACAAGTTGTGTGCCATCTGCTACAAGTGTCAGCATAATTGGTAGTTTCTTGGGAGATTTTATCATGATTTATTTCTATTCCTTAATGTTGACATGTTGAATAGTTACATTTATAAGGGAAACAAGTTTGAATTAATCCAACTAGCTGTGAATGGTACAAAGAATTAGCATCTACATGTGTTCTCTGATTTATCACTGCTGTACTTCATGACAAAATGTGTGTCTGTGCATCACCTTAATGTTAACATGTTTTCACAGTCTTATTGTTTATTTACTGTGTATTATAGTCTGCCCTTATCACTGGCTTCTTACACAGACAGTGTAAGTGTACTTTGGGTCCCCAGGTCTGACTGTGCAGCCATTCCCTGGGCTCTGTCGGGTCACCGGAGTCCTGATCACCCGACAGAGCAGGGAAATCCTTTGATTGCGCTGCGGTGACGAACTGCGGCAATCAAAGAGTTAAAGCACCGGGGAGCTGAGGTTTCCCCCGCTCCTGGTGCTTGCAGGAGCTGTGCTGGGAACAGGGCTGTGTGGTACAGCCCCGACCATAGCGCTGCTATGGCGCCAGGCGCCGCAAACTCCGATCTCTGCATCGACGTCTGCAGACGAATGACCTGAAATGCCCACCGTCAAATGACGGTGAACGATCTTTAAGGAGTTCAAAAGCTGGTAACTCTGTGATTTTTAAGGGATCCTTCTAAAATTTTTAAACATGTAGATAATTGCATTAAATACCCATAAAAATGCTGCATAATTTCTAGCATATTAAGCCCATCCCATCACAGCCAGTTTTGACCTTCCTGACAGAGTCCCACTTTTGAAATCTGACATATGTCACTTGACAAGCCTCAGAATAGGAGGAGCACCTACTGGATTTTGAGTTCTCATACTCATTTAGCTTTTCTTTAGGCGCCATTTGAGGTATGCGAGCACCCTGAAGTGCTAAAACTTAATAAACACCCCCTAAAAAGGTCTCATTTTGGAAACTACACCCCTTAAGGAATATATTCAGAGATGTAGTGAATATATTAGCCCCACAGGTGTTTCACAATATTTTTTAACGTTATGCCATGAAAATTAAAAATAAAAGTCAATAATATGAAATATTTCATTTTCACAAGGAATCCTGGAAAAAAAGCACCCCAACATTTCTTGTGCAATTTCTTTAAAGTTATGGGCAATACCCTATATGTGGGTGTAAATTGCTGTTTGTGCGCATGGCAGGACTTACAAAGGAGGAAGCGCTATTTGGCTTTTTTGGATACAGATTTTGGTGGGTGCCATAAACTTTCAAGAGTTGCCCCATTTTGGATTTAACACCGCTCATAGAACTCATCCAAGGGTGTATCGTGCATTTCTGGCCCACAGGTGTTCTACAGGTCTTTTTGAAATTGGGCTGTGATGAAAATGGAGGGGAGTGGAGGAGGAAATACAGTGCTGTTGTTGTTTTTGGAGTTCATTTTTACAGCATTCACCATGAGGTATAAATGACATAACTTTACTATGCGGGTCAGTACAATTACAAAAATATACATTTTATTTAGTTATTTATGTTTCAATACTTTTACACAATAAAATTGCATTTTAATGTCATCATAGTCTGACAGTAATAACTTTTATTTTTCTGTATATGGAGCTATATAAGGACTTGTTTTTTGCAGGATGAGCTGACATTTTCATTGGTACCATTTTGGAGTTCCTTTGACTCTCTGATTGCTTTTTATCAAGGTTTTTGGGAGGCAGGTTGAACAAAACACAACAATCTTGGTAGTGCTTTTATTTATAATTTTTACAGCGGTCACCGTGCGGTACAAATGACATGCTATCTATACCAGTAGGTCAATGATTACAGTGACACCCAATTTGTATATTGTTTATGTTTTACTGCTTTTACACAATAAAAATATGTTTTTGCATCACCATAGTCTGAGAGCCATAACTTTTTTTCTGTGTATAGAGCTTTGTTTTTTTGCATGATGAGTTGCCATTTTTATTAGTACCATTTTGGAGGGGACAAGACTTTTTAATCGCTTTTAAATTCATTTTTTCGAAGACAGGGTGCTGAAAATTCTGTAATTTTAGTTTTACTTCGTGGGTCGATATGATTACGGCGATACCCAATTTTTATAGTTTTTGTAGCACTTTAAAAAAGTGTTTTTATTGTGTAGAACAATATTTATGCATCGCTCGCTACTGATGCTGCAGGATGAAAATAATGGCTATTCTGGGACTTTTTTGGAGGGTTTATTTTGTGGCCTTCATTGTGTGGGTTAAATAACATGACAGATTGATAGACTAAGGGAGACATGTATGATCGGATTTTTCACCCTTTCCTGGCATAAAATGCGTCTTAGTAGTCTACGGTGTCTAATACACCTAATGAATGTGTTAGGCTCATTGTTTGTAAAACTCAACACATTCTAATGTGCCTAACATGAGGGGGCATTCTTTACATTTGTTTTACTTGTTCCCATAGGAGACTTGAATCAGTAATCTTTATATCACTGTTAAAAATTAGGGTTTTCTATAATTTGTAACTGTAAATCTTTTTCCCGGGTCGACCCCCTATAGCATGACCGAATAAAAATGTCCAAAAAGGCCCAGAACCCTTTTTTAGGCTTCGGGATGAAGGGAGACCCCACATGATGTCCAAGACTTAGTTATCCATTTGGGAAAACCTTCCGGGGGATGTATAGGTACGTCTAATGTCGGTAAGAAGTTAACTCATTTTTTTATGTGGGATAGCAGAATGTTTCAGATAAAAAACCTTTAAAAATAGTTAAAAAGGTAGTATACCAGTCCCCCGATATCAAGTTCGGATTGAGGTTGAAAGTAAAATGTAGGAAAAACGTGTCAGCATTAAAAGCTGTTTTTTTTTTTAAAAATTCAGGAACCCAACAGCATCGATTAACAAAAAAAAAATAGAACCCCCAAGATTTAGGCCTCAGGGGCCCCTTCCCTATGCATAATGACAGACTTAAAAATCCTACTTTATTAAAAAACCGAAAACATGGAAAGATTAAAAACATGTGATGCGGTTAAATACTACTTTTAAAACAATAACAGGTAAATCAGAGAGGGAAAAAATATACTAAACGTACCCCAAAAAATAATCAATAAAGTAAAATTAAAATTTTTCTCTTATTAAAACCCAAAGGGGTAAAATTTTTAAAAAAAAAAGATCCAGTAAGCTTCCGAGTGCGAAGCTTCTGAAACATTTCCCCCCCTTCTTGGGGGTGTAATTCAAGACCCGTCATAGTTAGATTTCCGTTCCACATGGTGATAATGGAAACAATGTGCCGAGACTGAAGATATTCGATGGAAGTCATTAGACCTCACATCGGATAAATGTCTCTGTATCCTGTCCTCCGTAACTAGGGAAACTGGTACAATATGGTGTGTCTTTGGAAGTTCTTACTGAAAAACAAGCGCAATTTATTATTATCAAATATCCATCTACGCCAATCTTCCACTCTTTTGCCAAAACACAGAAAAAGGTTTTTCCCCCTCCCTTAAGACCGATTGTGTCAGGTATATCCTCTATCAACGAACATCTTGGTGAATGGGTGGACAGCCTTTTGCAACCCTTGATTGCGAGTATTCCTGGCTTTATCAAGGACTCTAAATGTCTTGAGTTCACCCCAAAAACATGAGTGGCAATCTGATTTTGTGTGGATCTCCGCGGATGTTGCGTCCCTCTACACATGTATCCCTAATGATTATGGTCTCGTTGCCGTTCTGTGGTTTCTGGATATGTATAGAGATTATTCTTGTAATCGCAAACACTTTTTGATTGAGGCGATTTTCTTTTTATTGAAACACAATTATTTTGTGTTTGATAGAAAGTTCTTCCTTCAGATTACAGGAGCGGCAATAGGGGCCAAATTTTCACCATCTTATGCCATTATATTTATGGCTTGGTGGGAGAATCTTTATATCTTTAATCAAAGCAATCCTTTTTTTCAACATATTCAGTGGTATGGTCGCTTCATTGATGATCTGGTAATTATTTGGAGGGGAGGTGTGGCGGCCATACCACTGTTTATGGAATATCTTAATTTTAATTTTCTTGGTCTAAAATTTACTTATTTTTATAACCCTTTGAGTATTCCCTTTTTGGATTTGTTTTGATTGGTGACGTTGCCTCCTCGGCTATCCACACTGAATCCTACTTCATGCACACTCTAATCATCCGTTACACACTATTCGGTCAATACCGGTGGGTGAACATATTCGCCTAAAGAGGAATAACTCACAAAGTTCTCCATATCCGAGAAATATGATTGCATTACAAGAGAGACTAAAAAAACGTCAGTATCCGACCTGGATGTTAAAGGCAGCGGAAACTAAAGTGGCAAATATACCACGTGATACTTTGTTGCAATATAGTAGTGTAAACAAGAAAAACAAAAAACATGATCCTTTAAAATCCCAATTCGTTTTCTCTACCACGTACTCACAGGAGTTTAAACAGATATCCCAGATTATCTATAAACATATACCAATCCTGTATAATGATCCTGAGTACTTTAAAATCTTGAGCAAAGGTCTAAAATGTATTTCTAGAAAAAGTTTGACATTGGGTAACATATTGTCACCATCGCTTTTGCCCACTTTGACACCACAACCCACTTGGTTAAAGTTTAAAGGCTCTTTTAAATGTTCCCATACCAGATGCATATGTTGTTCAGTAATGAAAGTTGTGACAAATTTTTCCTCATATGTCAACTGGGAGAGTTACGATATTAAAACCTACATTAACTGCAGCTCGTCATTTATTGTTTATCTGGTATCGTGTGAACAGTGCCGTAAGCAGTATGTTGGTTCACTAGGCACATTGAAACCAGGATACGGAGAATTTATCCGATGTGAGGTCTAATGACTCCCATCGGAAATCGGGAAATCTCGGCACATTGTATCCAGTATCACAGTGTGGAACGGATACTCTAACTGTGACAGGTCTTGAGAGGGTTAAAACCTCCAAGAAGGGGGGGAGATCGAATCAAAGCTTGCACTGTGAAGCTTACTGGATCTTTGTACTCAAAATGTATCAACTTTCGGTCTTAATAAGAGAACAGATTTAATGTTACATTATTGATTAGTCTTGGAGTACGTTTAGTATAGTTGTTTCCCTCTCTGATTTACCTGTGTATTGTTTGTAAAAGTATTGTATTCAACTCTGTCTTGATCACATGTTTTTAATCTGTTCCATGATTGGTTCGTGTTTTTTAATATAAGTAGGATTTGTAAGTCTGTCATTATGCCATGAGGAAGGGCCCATGAGGCCTGAAATGCGTTGGCGTTCTATGTTGTTTGTTAGATCGATGCTGTTGGTTCCTGAATTTTGAATAAAAAAAAACAGCTTTTAGATGCTGGACATCGTCTTTTCCTATCTTTAAGAATAGTCTCATAATTCTCTCTACAAAAGTCCACTTGACTTTAAAAGTCTTTGGACAGTGACGCTATTTTCATAACTTAGCCTCTGTTCACCACCAAAATAGCACTCACTATTGCTTTCTAAAAGTGTAAAGTGTAAACTTAGAAACGCAATCTAAAAATGCACCAGATTTATCACAGTGACTCTTGCTATAAATTAGTGCAGCTTTAGAATTGTCTAGTTTTATAGCCCAGTTTTTTTTTTTTTTTTGGCTTACATTCTAATCACAATTTTGGTGGGTTTATATGAACCCTTTACTGACAACAGACGTATGGGTGTGTCTTAATAAGACTTTTTTCAGTGTCCTTTCCCTGCCACAAAAACTCCCCATCCTACTGCTAACTTCAGTGCTATTCATGTTGTATTCCACTTTTAAATAATAGTGTTTCCCAGACAGTGACCACAGAATAATAGTGCCAGATACTGTCCCTAAAAATAATAAGGCAAAAAAGATACTTCTTCATATTGTGTCACATACAACATTAGTGACTAAATAGTGACCCATGTGGTAATAGTGCATAAATGGTGTCCCACATAGTAATATTGCCTTGTTTAGTCCTTACACACTAATAGCATCCTTTGTAGTACCTGTTGCTTCTCATGCAGAAGATTCCTCTATGCAGGTCTGCACCAAAGTCTATTCTTTTCCCAGGAGTCTCATTACACTGACCCCACTGATCATAACTCTTCAGTCTAGACTCTCATATAGATTGCTGCTCATGACCCTGTCCTCTCTCATTTATAGACTGCTGCTCATGGCCCTCTCTCTCCCATATAAATTGCTGCTCTTCTCCTTTCTCACATATAGATTGATAATTATGGCCCCCTCCTCTATAATATATAAATTGCTGCTCTCTTACATATAGATTGCTGCTCATGTTCTCTCTCACATATAGACTGTTGCTCATGCCCCCTTGTCCCTTACATATAGACTACTGCTCATGATCCCTTCCTCACATGCACAGCCACCCAGTGATCGGGAAAATACTTTGGGAAAGTATTTTAAATACAAAATACAAAATACTTATGACTGAAGTATTTTAAATACAAATACTAAATACTTTAATCCCAAAGTATTTTAAATACAAATACTAAATACTACTTCAAAAGTATTTTCCAAATACTAAAATACTTGAAAAATTTAAACAAAAAATCTAATAAAAACAAAAAATGGATCAGAGGTCCTTTAGCCCACTAGGATTAGCATCTACCCTGCAGATATGTCAGTGGCCAGGATTCATTGTGTCCGACTCCCCATAGAAGATGTCTGTCACATGGAGGTGAGGATGCTACAGTAAAGAGAAACATACGGTACCTTCCTTTTAGTTACTATGCCTATTAATGTCAGGCATTTGGGGATATTAAATTAGTTTCAGTAATTCTAGTGCTTCACATTAAATAGCAGTTAAACCCCATCATGTCCCTCATATTAACCTCTGTGTGGCCCTATATAAGGGTTACTTATATGTGAGACACTTGGGGGTACTAATAAGGACCTTAATTAGAGATACCCTAATTATTCCTCCATGTCTTCACATATCAGT